>PVHY01021814.1:0-23308 GCA_004024945.1 Uropsilus gracilis
AAAAAAAAAAAAAAAAGAAGAAAGAAAAGAAAAGAAAGCTTATGATACAAGAAACTTGCCTAAAGTCACAGGGCACTCCAAAATTGGGCAGAAAATCTCATACGTGTCCTGTGTGTCTCCTTTGATGGGTCTGAGTACTATTGACGGTAGACATAATGGTAATGCTTCATGAATAATATCCAGGCTGGACATGGTGGCACATGCCTGTAGGTGGCAGCCTAGGAAGCCATGGCCTGAGCCAGGGAGTCCTGCCGGGGGCACGTAGTGAGACCTAGTCCAAAAATATAACCAGAGCCTGCGGTTCCACGGGCAAAAATAGCGAGACCTAGTCTCAAAAAAAAAAAACAACAACAACAACAAAAAAAAAAACTTCTTTAGGCTCAGGAGAGAATAATAAATTCTTATTAAGTTAATGGTAAAATAATTGTTGCAGGTTGGAAAAAAAATCACAAAAACATACAAACAGAATAGACATATCTTCAGAAGTCTGAGGAAATATACTAATGGAATAGTAGATGAAGTTGTACACCAAGAATAAAGACAACTAATGATTTCCAATGAAAAGCTAAAGAACTAAACAACAAAAATAAAATATTTTCAGACGAGATCAGGCGCGTTCACGGTGGTATGGCCGTAGACAAAAATAAAATATTTTCAATTCATCACAAATCTTTTCCAAAACCAACAACTCCTATGGGCAGTCAGTAAGCCCTATGGATGTTTCCTTAGGTTCAGAGTGAAAAAAACAAAAGAGAACTCCAGCTGGTATAGGATATCCCCCAACTCCCACTCTGCAAAATACCTATAGGATGACTCTTAATTAGGGGAATAATATCAAATAATTTATATTTGATAAATATTAAACCTAAAAGCAGTTTTCAAAGCTAACTATAATTTTTGCTCAGTTAACATAAAAGCAGTGATTTGTAATGATTTATACAGCTAAAGGAAAGCACTGACTTTAACAGGATCTACATATAATACATATATTACATGTGATTCAAGAAAAATTTTTAATTACCATACTTAAATATCTAATAGAAATCAATTACTACGTACCTACATGCAACAAACTTGTCCAGTTGGCAGGCAGAACCTACCAAAACTGATCATCTCTATTTCATTTTTTTTTTTTGAGACTTGGTCTCGCTATTTTTGCCCGTGGAACCGCAGGCTCTGGTTGCCCGGGGTACCACAGACTCAAGCAATTCCCAGCCTCAGCTTCCCAGCTAGCTGGGATTACAGGCACGCGCCACCATGCCCAGCTATTTTTTTGGAACTAGATCTCGCTACGGGCCCCAGGTGGGACTTGAACCACGATCCCTAGCCCCGGCCACTTCATAGGCTGAAGCTTACAGGCACGAGCCATCATGCCTGGCTCAGATCATCTCTATTTCAAATAGCAGGTCTTCAGCATAATTCCTGTGAAAACTGTCAATGTTAAATCATAAAAAATTTTTTAATCTTCAAATTCTATTAAACCTGTAGTTTATAATTTATAACAAGCTCAAACACTGATTGTTTAAATAACAAAAGCTCAATTAAGATAGTAAAGTTCAAATGTTTCAAGATGGAGTTTGAATTCTTGTTGACAACCACCTCAATTCCTCCAGTGGCTCAGTAGGTAAGGAATTTATGGAATTTGGATCTTTCAAGGTCTAGTAAGCATTGTGGTTAAACCACCTAGTCAACACCAAATTATGTGGTTATCTAACTACCTTCAACCCCTCCCACCATTTCACTGGGCCACAACTGCCATGACATCCAAATGTTAGGAGACAGAATGAAACTAGTAAATGTCATAAATTAGTTGTTAGAAATTCAAGGAGAAACTATGGTTAAGGAATGTTGTTAAAGTGCAGTTTAAATAAATCTTCTGCATTACCCAAGGATTTCTTTTAATCCACATAATCCTTCTCCTGAAGGCATGGATAATCAGGATCACATTTCCCTTGAAGGCAAACAAGCTTTGCCTGGTGGCCTCTCAGTGGCCACAGAACCAGGGAAGACAAAGCCATGTAGCAAACCTTCTCAGGTTTGTACCAGAGGGGAATTCAGAGTTGCAAATGTGGCTCTAGCAATACCACAATCAGAGAGGACTGTCCTGACTAACATTCTTTATTTCAGTAGTAAATAGTCCCTGTTAAGGACAACAGGTAACAGTGATCTGCTTTGGGAAATAAAGAGATCACATTCTTGGTGATGAGGTGTAAAGATCAATTTGGATTCAGAACTCAGAGGAAGAATTTATGAATTTTCTGAGGAAATGGTAGAACTTCTAGATAATTAAAATGTTTTTAAGTGGAAACACATTACTCAGAAAACAGAGAGTTACATTTGCAATACATTTTACATATTATTCCCTTAAATCCTTAGGAAAACTGAATACCTAAAAACTGTGAAGTACTGGAATAAAACAGACTAGCAGAAAGTACTGCAGTACCAGAGCTACCAGAAGAAAAGTTGAGCTCTCGTAATATAACCCTAGGCAAATTTAATCTCTCGTTTACCCTGTGAGAGCAATATATAGGAATTGTGGGTTATGAGTTATATGTGATGGCATTTATTATTTTATCAGATAGCCTCCAAATTTCTTTGTTAAATAACCATTTATAACATGGTATTATGGAATTTGCCCCACTAAACAGGTTCTCGAACATATGACTTTTTTTAAATTTAAAGCCCTTATCAACACCCATCCAACAAGGTTAATTACTTTACAGCATGTAAATCCATTGTGTTGAAGACCGGAGTTTTTTTTATTTCTAAAATAAACCCAATACTTAGGTAGAAAACTGTCCACTCATTCCAGATCTGACATATTATATCCCTAAGAAACTCTCTCTTTAAAAAACAAGTAAATCATTCCAGAGGTTAAGGATTAGTGGGGAAAGTGGGAAGGGTCGATACAAATGGGTTTTTGACTACAAGGAGTAAAGAGGACTTCTTTGGGATGTTGGTATTGTTCTTTATACTCTGGTTGTAGCTAAAAGAAAGAATCATGTAGGTACGTGGTAAAGCTCAAGAGACCGTACATGAAAAAAGAGAGTTTTATTGTATATAAAATTTTATAAGTGTAATGTCATTCTCCTTTTCAAAATGTCCTATTAAAATCTCTTTAGTCACAAAAAAGTAAGATTACAAGCCCGGCACAGTGGCATGTGCCTGTAAGTGCCAGCTTATGGAGCACGGCAGGGACTGGGGATCATGGTTCGAGACCCACCAGGGACAACATAGCAAGACCTAGTCTCAAAAAAATAACTAGGTGTGATGGTGCGCACCTGTAATCCCAGCTATCTGGGAAGCGGAGGCTGGGGATTGCTTGAGGCCATGGTATCACGGGCAATGTGAGCCTGCAGTTCCATGAGCAAAAATAGCAAGACCTAGTCTCAAAAAAAAAAAAAAAGTAAGATTATGCAGACTATTATACAGACTTAGAAAAAGAAAGTTCTAAATTAGAGATATACAATCTACAATATCAGAACAACTGTTAGCTCACATACTATACACACCCATCCATATTTCCCTGTCAACTAGAAGCTGTGACTCAGAATTACTTTACCTGGAAATAACATAAAGGTTATTATGGAATATATAGAAAAACAACTTAAAACAGAAGTGCAGAAGGAGGGAATCACTCTAAAGGGTGAACGAAGTTTGGTCAACTCGCTGGAAAATTCAGGAACATAGAACTTGAATATAAGAAATTAAATAGGTCTCTTCAAGAAAAGGGTAGCTTCCACCCACAAAAGGTGTTCTAGCAGCCATTGGACTACCAAAGGATCACAGACACTTTCCGGAAAAATAACCTATGCAAATTAGGAAATGGAGACAGGGTAGAGGGGGAAAATATCCAAGGATCAAAATCTGGGGAGGCAGGTGAGAGATAGGAGTGAGAGGGTAAGTTGTCATACGTAAGCCTAGAAGCCTATGACATTCTCCCTTACTATCTTTTTTCTTTCTTCTCTTCTACTAAATGTTCAGTTAGTATTATTTTTCTACGCTAGCATTTCCTCCCCCAACATTTTTCTACATTTCTACTATAACAATAAAAACTGAACTTCTGATTTGTCCAAATCCTTCTTTGTTCAAGCCCCTGCTACAGTCTTCAGAGTAACAGACTTCATTTCAGGCAGAGGGAAAAATAGCAAATTATTTGTCTTCTTTATAAAAAAGAATAGAACTCTCAAATGAGCTTATCCCTAAAATATTACAGAAATGTATACCCAAGACATGATAAGATAGATTAGTATAAATCAAATGGCTCAGATGATACATACATACACACATGCAGAAGAATGGCGGGAGAGATTCTCAGATTTTTTAAAAAGTGAAACTGAAATAAAAACACCTGCTTCCTATAAAAATTCAAGTGCTACCCTATAGAATTTGGTATATAAGACTGCCTCAAACTACCACATTCTATAATCAGTCTCTTCCAATCAAAACCAAAATTCAATAACTCAAGAGAAATAAGTGGCTAGGAAGTTTCAGTGCCTTATTTACTAAATTACTAATGACCCCCTGATAAATGAACAAATTCTTATTTGTTTTCATCATCAACAGCTTAATGCATAAATATTAGAGGCCAGGCACGGTGGCACTTGCCTGTAAGCGGCAGCATAGGAAGCTGCGGCAGGGATGGGGGATCATGATTACAGTTCCGCTCAGGGCAAAAAAATAGCTGGGCATGGTGGCACACAATGTAATCCCAGCTACCTGGGAAGCTGAGGCTGGGGATTTCTTGAGTCCGTGGTACCGCAGGCAATGTAAGTCTGTGGTTCCATGGGCAAAAATAGCAAAAAAAAAGCATAAATCTTAGCTTCCAGCAACTTATGAAGACTGTAGGATAAGGCTGTCTAACAGAATAACTAAGCACTTTCTCATTTGCATAAATCTGGTACTGTAAAGAGGTAAAATGTGTTCAGTATATGTTACATTTGGAGTCAGAAGATTCTGTAACTTAATTTCATTCACAAATTCACTCAAAATTACTTAAAAGCTCCATATGCATTCTGGTTACTGGGGGTACCCTGGTGAAGACAGGCAAGATTAGAGCACTTAGTAATGGATAGGGGAAAAAAATACATAAATGTACAGGAAAATAAGCAAGACTAACTGATAATGCACACAAATAGCTTGGAATGATTTTTTTAATGCAATGAGATGCTGAAACAGAAAATTAAGTAGAAACCACTCTGACACTGACTAAATGGTTGTGATAAAGAGAGGCAAGGATGCCAGTTAATAAGCTACTAACCAGGAAGATCTAACAAAGTCAAATAAATGTATTTGGGATATCTTTTTGGAAATAAAATGGACAGGGTTTCTCCTGAAGCAGTGGTTGTAGGGGAGTAAATCAGTGAGGCAAAAGGGATGAATTAAGAGTGACAAGTGGGAGGTAAGCTCTTAAAAAGTGGAAACTGCTGGGAAGGGAGAGGTTGAGGAATGGAAACTAACAGCTCCCTTTTGAACATGTTAGATTTAAGATGCCCAAAGAAAAATGAAGTGAATCTATCATG
This sequence comes from Uropsilus gracilis, assembly GCA_004024945.1. NCBI lineage: Eukaryota > Metazoa > Chordata > Mammalia > Eulipotyphla > Talpidae > Uropsilus > Uropsilus gracilis. Next base: position 5,523 of record PVHY01021814.1, read on the forward strand.
CAGTAGGCAGAAAGCAGAAATTTGGAGTCAGGACTGGAAAAATAAATCTGAGTCAACAGCATACTGATAGTATTTAAACCACAGGACAGGATGAGATCACCCAAAGCATAGGTAGGAGGAAAAAAAAAAAAAAAAAAAAGAGGGCCAGGCTAAGAAACCCTGAGGCACTAAGATATTTTGGGAGTCAATACAAGGAAAAGCCAACAAAAAGGAACAATTAAAGAGAATCAAGAAAAGGAAAAACAGGAAAGCATACTGTTCTAGAAGGTTCCTTTACACAATTTGACTCCCCTAACACACCACCACCTTCCCAACTGTGCTATCTCTAAAGTACCAGCTACTCTGGGACCCAGGTCCAGGCCTAAAACCAAGATGGGGGGGGGGGGGGATACACACAGATGTGACATCAGATCCCTAACCTTTTATAGCGGCTAGAAATATTTCTATTCTTGGAGATTCACCAGTCTAAACAGCGAAGATCATAATCTACATTAGGACATAATTTGGTTTACAACGCTCATTTTAATTTTTTTTCTACCTATTTGCTTCACATTTCCAAAGCAAGTTGGATCACAGGCCTTGGAAGATGAGTCTCACAGCAGGAAATATAGACAAGAGGTGCAATATGACAGTAAGTCAAAACCCAATTCAATTTTCCCCACTGCTAAAAAAATAACCTAAACCTGGAAGATATTCATCAGTTTTAATTGGGGGTGTAAAAAAAAGTTTTTTTGTATCTTGGTGGCTTTTATGTTAGTGAATACAATTCCAGTATTAAAGTTCAAATGTTTTTACTTTGTTTCCACACTTGTCTTCTGAAACAAGGTTAAAGCCTTTATCCTGACCCTCTCCTATGTTGTATTATCTATAATGGCTTAAAAGTTCTGCTTTTAACATAAAAATCAACAGTATACAAATTACCAAATGATTAATGAACTGCTGCGAATTCTGACTCGTCCGAGATGGTTTTACTGGGTATCATATTTCCAAGCATCCATTCAGTACTTCAAAATAAGTATTCATCCAATGTAATTAGGATGACTCCACCAGACAGTAACACTGCTCATAATGATGTTTACAAAAGCACTTGTCACTCCCTTCGGATGTAGCAACGCAGAAAAAAAAAAAAGTCTGTTACCATATCCTTTATGTCTATACTCTGTAACAAGTGACAGCGTCTAAGTGTCACTGAGATGTAAACAGCAAAGCACTTCCAGTTTGTGTCCCATCATCTCCCATTCTAAACGAATCCTGAACTCGCTCGGGTTTCTTTCTGCAGCAATTCCTGCTCAGGACCTGAGACAGGTATCTAAGTCAAGAAAGACTAGAGGAATTTAAAAAGCAGCTATAGAACTCTATTTTGGCCACCGAAAGAAAACAGGTTCCAATATTAAGCAACTCCAGTGGAAGTTATTGCAAAACCAAGGCAGTTCGGAAATAAATATGCCCCCAAACGCAGAAACGCAGCCAGGAACCAGCTAATGAGAAGATACTGCACATTAATAGCCTCCCATTCACCCAGTAGTCGATGTTTGCTCGAGTACCGCAATCTGTTCTATCCTTAGCAGGACACCCGGTTTAGTACTTCTTAGTATTCCCATTAACAAATCTGGACAGTGTGACCTAGGGCCCCAGGGCTGATCCGTGGCGGCGCTGGAAATTTGAAAACACAACCCTACCCTACAAGCCAGGATCCCCGCCCCTAAAATACACTCCTGCGCCAAAAGGAACCTGAGGGTCGGAATGCTCGGCGGGTGGGGGACTAAGCGCAGACTAAGCGGGCGAGGTCGTCGCTTCTCCCGGGGCTCCCGGCCGAGTTTCTGTCGCCGAGAGGCCGGGGTGCGCCGCTCACCTCCAAAAGCCCCGCGAGGGCCGCAGAGGACCGAGGCGCCCCCGCTGGCCGGCGGACGGGTGTCCTCCGCGCCAGAAGGAAGCGCGGCGCGGGCACCGGTGTCGCCCGCGGAGCAGGCTGCGGCGGGTAGGAGCGCGCCGCCCGCCCGCGCGGGGGCACCTCAGCCAGCCCGCCGTCGCGACCGCGCCGCCCCTCCGCCGCTCCTCAGACGCGCCGCATCCGGGTCCCTGCCTCGGCACTCACCTGCCCGGCGATCTGTCGCTGCCTCCCGGCTCCGGCCGCGCGGTCAATAGTTCAGGCCGCCGCGTCGTTCCCGCTGCGGCGCCCCCATCCCGCCTCTTGGTAACCTCCCGCCTGCTCCGCGCCGCGCTATACCAGCCCGCCGCCCACTGCCATGGCCCGTTCCGCCGCTGCCGCCGCCGCACCGAGCGACAGAGCACGCGCGCGCCGCCACCGAGCTCGCGCCCGCTCGTGTGCGCGCGCGCATCTCCCGGGCGGGCCTCCCATCATCCCCAGCCCCGCCCCGCGCGCCTCTGGGGCCTGTCCCCGCCCCTGCGGCGGGACTCGGCTCGCGCGACTCCGGCTGAGGCACTGCGCTGCTGCTCGAGCCGTTCCTGCTGCCCGCTCGCCCGCGGCTGTACGAGCCTTCTGCTCACCTTTGCGGCTGGAGGGTGATCGTGGGATTCCCAGCAAACCGTTTTCCGGAACCACTCACCATCTACCTCAGACTTCGTAGCTTCCTTTCGATAACCCGCTGAGTTCCTAGGTTTCCTTGCTGGCCTTTTCTTCCCAGCTCCTCTCGCCTGTCGGGTCTGCGGCTTTGAACACACTCCCGGATTCCTGGGTGCAGCACTTTACTGCCCCACCACCCCTCTGTCCCTCCAGTTCTTGGCCTGGGGGCTCTAAGTCGCAATCTATATAGCGACATATGGCCCTTCAATCCCTGCACTGTTAACGGTCCAGCAAAAGTCTTGCAAGCACAAGATTCTCTCTTGTGGGGCTCATTTTTGCCGTAACAGGTAACATTTTCCACGGAGCCTTACAGTTTACCCAGAACATTTACCACGCCCCGTTATCGTTAGCCTCAACCGGGAAATGTAATGGCTGTCCTTGTTACTGACACACTTGAATTTCCCTTACTGAAAATCAAAAATTTAGCTTGATGTAAAACTGCTATATTGTAAAATTATTGTAGATTATTGCTACGATAATACCTCGGGCAAGTAGTTGTGTAGTCTAGGATAAAAGCTAAAAGTAAAGCTAATATAAGCAAAAGTGTCAAGCAAGAGTGATAAAAGAATAGTAGTGATAAAGAATAAAATTGTTAAATGGTCCTGGTTTAATTCACCATTGGTAATAAATCAACGTTAGATTAAACCATACTATATTAAAAAATAGATTACAGGAGAATTAAAACAAAATTATACAAAACAAAACTGAGTAAGTTTTTAGAAAATACAACTTTCATGAGGGGGAACTCAACATCATTAGAGAAAAAATTTAAAAATTATCCACATAAATATTTTGAAAGTTTTGCATGACATCACACTGACAAGTTAAACAATAGAACCTCATAAAACATGGCAAACACATCGTGGCTCTAACATAAAAGTTTCTATAAATGTATTTATAAAGCCAAGTAGCTCAATGTTTTACAAATATAGGCAAAGTACACAAGTATACAATGGAAGAGAAAAAAATTCAAATTAAAAAGATGCTAGGGCACGGTGGCTTTTGCCTGTAAGCTTCAGCCTATGAGCAGCTGGGGTTAGGGATCAAGGTTCGAGTCCCACTTGGGGCAACACAGCAAGACCTAGTCCCAAAAAATAGCTAGGCGTGGTGGCGCAGCCTGTAACCCCAGCTACCTGGGAATCTGAGGCTGAGAATTGCTTGAGTCTGTGGTACCCCGGGCAACGTAAGCCTGTGGTTCCACGGGCAAAAATAGCAAGACCTAGTCTCAAAAACAAAACAAAAAAAAAAAAAGAAAAGATGAAAGTGATGAAAGGGCAAATTAACATTAATATCTATTTTTCATTCACTGGATTGCAAAAATAAACAAGAACAATCAATAATATATATAGGAAAACAAATCCTGGAATACCTCTGATTGAAATGTAAATCACCACAAACTTCCTAGCAGTAATCTGAATATCATTTAAAATTTAAAATAAGCACACATCCCAAAAATGAGATAAACATACTGACCTGTTGACCAAAAAATTACATTAAATCTGTCCTACAGAAAAGCTAAAGAAAGCCGGGCACGGTGGCTGGTGCCTGTAAGCTTCAACCTATGAAGCGGTTGGGGCTAGGGATCTCGGTTGAGTCCCGCCTGGGGCCCGTAGCAAGACCTAGTTCCAAAAAAACAGCTGGGTGTGGTGACGCGTGCCTGTAATCCCAGCTACCTGGGAAGCTGAGGCTGGGAATTGCTTGAGTCTGTGGTACCCCGTGCAACGAGAGCCTGCAGTTCCACGGGCAAAAATAGCGAGACCTAGTCTCAAAAAAAAAAAAAAAAAAGAATAAATAAAAATAAAAAAACAGAAAAACTAAAGGACCAGGCATGGTGGCAGGTGCCTTTAATTGCAGCCTATGAGCAAGGCCGGGCTAGGAATCTCTTGAGTCTGCTGGTCGAGAAATGCCCAGGGCAACATAGGGAGACCTAGTCTCAGAAAATAGCTGGGCCGGGCATGGTGGCTCGTGCTTGTAAGCTTCAGCCTTTGAAGCAGCCGGGGCTAGGGATCACGGTTCGAGTCCCGCCTGGGGCCTGTAGCGAGACCTAGTTCCAAAAAAATAGCTGGGTGTGGTGGCGCGTGCCTGTAATCCCAGCTACCTGGGAAGCTGAGGCTGGGGATTGCTTGAGTCTGTGGTACCCCGGGCAACGAGAGCCTGCGATTCCACAGGCAAAAATAGCGAAACCTAGTCTCAAAAAAATAAAAAAATAAAAAAATAGCTGGGCATGGTGGCACATGCCTGTAATCCTAGCTACCTGGGAGGCTGAGGCTGGGGATCGCTTGAATTCGTGGTACCCAAGGCAACAAAAGCAAGACCTAGTCTCAAATAAAATAAAAGAAAAAGAAAAACTAAAGATACCAGGTGTAAGGATATATACATATATACAAGTATGCTGTAGTGCACATATGTCTAGAGAGAGAGAGAGAGAGATAAAGACTATATCTATATATATAATATGCTGGTTCTCCAAAGGATATTTCTACATGGGACCTGTGGACATAGCCTTAATTGAGGGGGAGGAGGGCTTTTTAGAAATAAAATTAAGGATCTTAAAATGAGGTCATGCTGTATTCAGAATGGACCCTAAATCCAGTGATGGGTATCCTTATGAGAGAAATGGACAGGGATATTATAGATACAAAGACAGACACAGAAGAGGCAAAGATGAAAGTGATGCATTTACAAGCCAAAGAATGCCAAGGATTGCTGGCAGCTAGCTACCAGAAGCTAGAGAGAAACAAGGAACAGATTCTCCCTCAGAGCTCCCAGAAGGAACCAACCCTGCTGACAACTTGATTTCAGACCTCTGAACTCCAGAACTGTGAGAATAAATTGTTTTAAGCTCTAGTTTGTGGTAATTTGTTGAAGTAGCCATTGGAAATCAACACAGATTTTTGTTTTTGTTTTTTTCATTTTAAGAGGACAGGTTTATCAGCAAAGAGGGGGAAAAAAGGTACCTGCATAGACACAAGTGGGCAGGAGAGCTGCTGCTCCCGTTTGCAAAGAAGTTAAAGGTTTATGAAAAGAAACACCTACATGGCCACAGAAGAGCACAAGGGGTGTGCCTGAAAGGGACAGGTTTGTTAAAAGAGACACCTGTATAGACATAGGCAGGCAATCTTGGGGTGAAAGCTGTCTGTTGTAGTATTGGTTTTGTTTGTTTGTTTGTTTGTTTGTTTGTTTTGAGAATCCATATCACGGGCTGTTTTTGCTCGTGGAATCTCAGGCTCACATTGCCCGGGGCACCACAGACTCAAGCAATCCTCAGCCTCAGCTTCCCAGGTAACTGGGATTACAGGCATGCACCACCATGTCCAGCTATTTTTTTGGAATTAGGACTCACTGTGTTGCCCTGGCAGGACTAGAACCGCAATCCCCAGTCCCAGTCACAACTCCATAGGTTGTTGCTTACAGGCACACGCCACGGTGTCCGGCTTGTAGTATTACTTCTAAGACAGAAATAAAACTGGGAACTTGATTGTTCATAAATAATGAAATACTACCTCCATACTATGGAATATTATGTAATGGTGAAAATAAGACTTACTTAGAAAACTCATAAAAATGACCATGTTATTTTGCTAAAGAGAAAAATGTTGATTGCAGAGTGATATGAACATGTAAGCATACTACTGACCAGTGTCATATATATTTATGTAAGCACAGAAAAAGTAGAATTTACGCTAGACTGATCCTCTACTGAAAGACAGTTTGAGTGAAAGGGAGTTATCTTTTTCTCTACAGATCTTTGAATTGTCTTGCTTGTTAAAACCAATATATGTATTATCTTATTGTTTTCACCTAAGAAATATAGGTTTTAAAAAACCTGTGGCTAGTTTTAAAATCATGGCTAAAGTTGTAAATCTAAGGGAAAGGTTCTATCTGTTCTATTTTAGAATAACCACATATTTTCCACTTTCCCACTACTGAACTCTTAGATATACTATTAGTATGTATACTTTTGGTGTTTTCCCCCTAACTTCCTTTTGTCCAAATATTTCCAAGTATTTCCTAGGCTCACAGATTTTTTTTCTCTGTTCAAAATTTGAATGCTTTCATTTCACTATGTAAGTAATAGATTCACGATTTGCAATCCAAAACATACAACCAAATATGTAGTGAAAGTCTCTCCCTTAGCTATGAGACTCTCCATACAACTATTATCAGATGTTCACCCATGTTGAGATCCTTCCAGGTATATTATATGAATACATAAATAAATATAGATATATCTCCCCATTAATGCAAATAAATGAAAGTGACTCATGCTTTTTTTAATATGCTATACCTCAGGGTTTCTATCAGTACATATAGTTTCTGTATTCTTTTTAAACGTTTGTTAGTGTAAGGAATATATACAAAACACTGGACACACAGTTTCAACTTACTAAACACACCTGCGTAACCAGTTCCCAGTCAATAAAAAAAAAAAATATGAACACATCTCAGAAACACTTGTAACCCCTTCCTGTCACCACCCTTCCCCCATGGGTAACCACTATTCCAGTTTCTAATACCAGAGATTCTTTTTTCCTGTTTTTGAACTTTAAGTGGGTTCAGACGCTGTGTGCTCTTTTGGTATTTGAGTGTTCTACATTCCCCTCTATATTGTTCTAATAGTCATACCAAAAAAGCGTAACCAAAGCTGGGCACGGTGGCTCATGTCTGTAAGCTTCAGCCTATGAAGCAGCCGGGGCTAGGGATTGCAGTTCGAGTCCCGCCTGGTGCCTGTAGCGAGACCTAGTTCTAAAAAATAGCTGGGTGTGGTGGTGCGCGCCTGTCATCCCAGCTACCTGGGAAGCTGAGGCAGGGGATTGCTTGAGTCTGTGGTACCCCGGGCAACGAGAGCCTATGGTTCCACGGGCAAAAATAGCGAGACCTAGTCTCAAAAAAAAAAAAAAAAAAAAAAAGTGTAACCATGTTTTGTTCATTCTCATTGCTATATAGTATTTCATTGTATCTGCATTCTACCTCCTGGCTATATGATGTTCCATTTATTTATCAGGTCCCTTGATGATATTTAGATTGTTTCCAATCTTTCGATACATAATTTGCTATAATGAACAACCTTGGAATACATCATTTTGTGCATTTGCAAGTGTAACTTTAGTATAAATTCCTAGAAGTATAATTACTATCAATTTATAATATTCAAGGATGTTGCCAATTACTCTCTATAGAGGATGTCTCCTTTATACCCCCTCCTCCATGCAGAGTTATTTGAGAGCATATTTTATTAAAATCTTAAAGTTTAGAGCTTATAGAATCAGAAACTACGCATCTTAGAGAGAAATTGAAACTTTTTTTTTTTTGAGACTAGGTCTCGCTATTTTTGCCCGTGGAACTGCAGGCTCTCGTTGCCCTGGGTGCCACAGACTCAAGCAATCCCCAGTCTCAGCTCCCCAGGTAGCTGGGATTACAGGCGCGCGCCACCACACCCAGCTATTTTTTTGGAACTAGGTATCACTACTGGCCCCAGGCAGGACTCGAACCAAGATCCCTACCCCCGGCCACTTCATAGGCTGAAGCTTATAGGCACGAGCTACCGTGCCTGGCCTGAAATTGAAACTCTTAAAGGTGAAAAGACATGCATGAAGTCATAGAGCAAGTTAGTTGTCATCCACAAATTCTGAAGAAATATGTCTGCATGCTGGTCTCACATATCAGAGAGAACCAACAAAGACCCCCCACATCCTGTTCTGCCCACAATATTGGCATACAGTCTCTCTCCCTTCCTCTTCCCCAACTGCCTTCAAAGACCTGCACAAAAAGGCTCAACTTTATCCACCAGGGCCATCAATTATGGGCGGAAGGAGACAGAAAGGGAGAGACAGCTGAAGGGCAGTGGAAAGGTAGAAGAGTGAGCAGCAGCTGCTTGAAGAAGATAAACTGCAATTGAAAACCAGGGAACCAATCGGGGGTTGGGGGGGGGGGTGTCGGCGATATTGGAGGAAGGACAAGCAGAAAGTCTTGAATTTCTGCCTTTTTTCCTAGCAAGGAAAATCAGTATCACCCATGCCTGAATATTAGTAACATCTGGGTAAAATTATCCAGCCACCTCATATTTCATCTACTGCCTCACAAGGACCAAAATTTGTGCCTAACATACAGTAAATGTGTAAATATTTCTGGATGAGCAAATTAGCTGAAGAAACGGAGGCCCAAAAACCTGGGTGTGGTGGCTGGGAGGCAAGAGGCCAGGAATAGCTTGAGTTGCAGGTTGGTGACTACCCCGGGCAACATAGCAAGACCTATTCTCTAAAAAAATAGTCGGTGGTGGTGGCACACGCCTGAGGCCCAGAGAGTTTGAAGAGGCCATTGAAACTCATATCTTCCCCATGTCTCTCTGAAGTGCCTGACAGTTGCTCCTATGACCCACTGAAGTGGCTTCATTGCACTTTAGGTTCCTAAGCACAATTTACACCAATATTTCCAACTGAATAGGAAATTCCTAGGAATACTAAGGAACCATTCCGGGGATGCTCAGAATGATATCTTTTTTTTTTTTTTTTTTTTTTTTTTGAGACTAGGTCTCGCTATTTTTGCCCGTGGAACCGCAGACTCTTGTTGCCCAGGGTACCACAGACTCAAGCCATCCCCAGCCTCAGCTTCCCAGGTAGCTGGGATTACAGGCGCACACCACCACGCCCAGCTATTTTTTTTGGAACTAGGTCTCGCTAGGGGCCCCAGGCGGGACTTAAACCGTGATTCCTAGCCCCGGCCGCTTCATAGGCTGAAGCTTACAAGCACGAGCCACCGTGCCCGGCCAGAATGATATCTTTTTTTTTTTTTTTTGAGACTGGGTCTCGCTATTTTTGCCTGTGGAACAGCAGGCTCACGTTGCCAGGGTACCACAGACTCAAACAATCCCCAGCCTCAGCTTCCCAGGTAGCTGGGATTACAGGTGCGCGCCACCACACCCAGCTATTTTTTTGGAACTAGGTCTCGCTATGCTGACCCAGGTGGGTCTCCAGCTGCGATCCCTAGCCGCAGCCACCTTATAGGCTGAAGCGTACAGGCATGAGCCACCGTGCCCCGCACCAGTTGGTTTTAATTGAAGGTTTTTTTGCCCTATTCACATTCTTTTTTTATTTTAATTTTATTCATTCTTCAGATTTTACACAATACCAGCAAATGTTTATTGGAATGCCTTCCCCTCCCACTAGACGCCCCCTCTGTTCACTCAGATCCCTCTCTCCTTGTTGTTTGCTGACCTATGTTGAGTCCTTTGGTCTCTTCATTTTCTGTGGCATTGTCCTTTTCTTGGGTGAGGGATTGTGATCCTAGGATATAGGTTCAGTCTTAACTTTGCGTTGGGCAGCCAGTCTGTGCTCATTTGGAGTCTATTAGTGTCTTTGTTGACCGTCTTCTCCAATCAGTTGGGTGTCATTCATTATAGAAGATACTCGTAGTGAACAGGAATCTTCTGAAGGTCTTTGCAGATCGGTTCCTCTCCTTCAGATTGTAGCTTTGCTGTGGGGCTGAAACCCCAACTCTGTGACCTGTGACCCCAACTCTGTCATGGAATGGGGGAAGGAAACCTTGCTCTCTTGGGTGATGTATCAGCTCTTAGATTTTGGCTTCTCCACTCATTGTAAGGCTGTAAGTGTGTGACACTGCGACAAGTGTTGTCCATGATCTTTTCTCCAGTCCATTATGTTATGGCTTTCTTGATATTCCTTCTCTTGCGTTCCTCTTGGATGTGTGAGCAGGATCTTTATCTGGTCCCTTACCAATTCTATTTGTTCTATGGTTTATTAGTTTTCTTCTCATTCCTTCTGAGGATTAAGTGGGATTAAAGTGAAAGATGGGGGACACCTTTATAGTCCCTCCCGCCCTCTCCACCTCTCACCCCCCACCCATGTAGCCGAGCCTGGTACCCTGGCCAGCCCAGAGCTCAGCCATTCCCCGTCCAAGAGACAAAAGCAGAGAGGTGGCTGTACGTGCCCTATTCACATTCTTACACATGCAGTTTTAGCAAAGGGTTTAGAGTCCAGATATACCAATGCAAAACCTTCAGTATTAGAGTCTGTAGGGACAAGGGAGAGTGTTCTGAAATGGAGGAGAATGCCAGGCATTGGGACTTCCAGTGTCTACATTCTCTTGGAAAACAAAAGGAAAAGATAGATAAGACTTTGAAGGAAAATTTAACAAAACACATAAATACATGCATATACCTACACAGATTATAGCTGGGTTACATGACATATAATTTTTTTAAAGAATGAGAAATTTCTATAGAAACTGTTCAGGAACAATCTCCAAAATGTTATTTAATGAATTAGGCAAGATGCAGAATAGCTAAATATGCTACTGTTAGCATCATCAGAAAGACAGAAGCGCTGGACATGTTGGTGCATGCCTGTAAGTGGCAGCCCTAGAAAGCTGAGGCTGGGGCCACGGATCGCGGTTCGAGTTCCACCAGGGTCAAGTAGTAAGACCTAGTTCCAAAAAAATATAACTGGGAGTGGTGGCGAGCCTGTAATCCCAGCTACCTGGGAAGCTGAGACTGGGGATTGCTTGAGTCTGTGGTACTCCGGGCAACGTGAGCCTGCAGTTCCATGGGCAAAAATAACGAAACTTAGTCTCAAAAAAAAAAATGAAGGGAGAATTAATTTTTTTACTATTCTCTTATACTATTTGAAAATTTGCCATATTTCTACATATGAACGTTATATATTTTTCATAACATATGAATATACAGAGATTATACGTATTGCACACATGCATGTGCACATGAAAATATAAGAGCTGTAATTAAGTAGGAGGTCTGATCCCCTTTAGAAAGAAAGGGAGGCAAACAGTAACAGAGGAAGGGTGGAGCTGAATAAGGGAGTAGGTGAAGCAATGAGGGCACTAGAAAGATAGGAAGTAGGCTCACTGACTAGTCTTACAAACTGAGATTGCTGGTTGCACTGTATTTTAAGAGCAGTATGTCTTTAATTCTATCAACTTGAAACTCTAGAATGGTATCATTCATTAAAGAAATATAGATTGAATGTTGGGGGGGGGGGATCAGACATTTCCAAAGTCAATTAGTGCTGGTATGCAGAGTTAGCTAGATCAAAGATTGTATCCTTGGTTCCAAAGGGGTTTGGGTGTGACTCTGCCTTGTGGAATGTGAGCTATTTATCAACAAAGGCACTGTTTGTTGTTGAAGACAGGGTACAGGAGACTCCAATTTAAGCTAATTTTATAAATAAAGAAGATAATGTCAAATAGTTAAATTAACATTTTAAGTAAGCTGCTACCATAAACAGCATAAATCAAGAATTTTCTGACCCATCAAGAAGGTGTCAAAGGGAGAACTGTCTGAAACTCACTATAAGCGACCCTTCAGCAGTTTTAGTTTCTGTAGTTTTAGGCCCTTCTGTAATTCAATACTGAATTATTGGTGCTGAGCCTATATTCTTTTTTTTAGGTAACTTGCAAGACCTTATATTTGTGAAACAAAGCCCAGCTTCAAAGGGAAGAATTCCTTTAACTGAAAAGTGGGCTCTATCACCGCCTTTATCTTAATGAAAACTACAAACCCAAGGGTTGACTTTCTTTAACTTTTACTGCTTCTTAATCAAATCTTCATTTCAGGTATAAGCAAGTAAGAAGTTTGGCTTTTTCAACCAACTTCAGAAGCAGAAAACACACAGCTCACAAGTCTAGAGCAGTCTTGAAATACCTATGCAAATGAATCGGGAAGTTTGGTAAAGGATGGAACTCAAAAACAAAACCTGGATTGCTCAATCTAAAAGGGTGGGAAACACTGTGAAATGTGAAATGACTTCCCTAGCTCTCAGACCCCAGATTCAGGCAGATAACTCTTCCTTTTATGAGATTAAGATTTACACACTCAGAAGATTCAGAGATGTTTCATCCAGATTAAACTTTCAGAGTGAAATCAGCAAGTATTTTTCTTTAATAGCTATCAAGATTAAGTCATACATGGCAGTTGTTTCCCAAATTTCAATGATACAGACTCTTGAGAAGTTTTTTAAAAAATGTTCCCAGACTCTTGAGACCTGGCAATTGAAAATATTTATTTCTTCGTTCTCTCAGCAACAGTCCAAGGTGCTGGGATGAGTAGCAATAATATGGGAGTGAAGGAAAAAACAACATGATTCCTATAGCCCATGCTTCAGAGGAAGAAACAGTCATTAGTGAAGTCATCACATGATTAAGTGCAAATTACAGCTGAGTGCCATAAGGTGGGGGTGCCTGATGTTGTGAAAGCAAGTAATAATGGAGGAATTGCCTGTGAAGGAAAGGTAAATGTTTCCCTAAGGACAGGAACTTGCTTCAGTCTGTAGGAAAATTAAGATGTTAACGAAAGGAAGGGCACAAAAAGTGTGGTAGTCATAGTGAAGAGCCAAGGCCAGAGTCATATGGCTGGAGGGAACATCACCTTTTGAAAAACCAAAGAACAGTCAGAATACAAAAAGCATGGTATGAAATACTAAGTTTCAGGAACATTGTTACAAACATGCAGCCAGGAAGGGGAGGTATTATTTTCCTAACTCCTGCTTTCATGCAGCTACCTTGGATAACAAGTCCCAGTAAGAAATGAACAGACTTCCAGGGAAACTACTGGGAAGTAGGGGCACAGCGGGAAGGCAGGTGGGCCCACCCTCTTGCTTTTCTATCTTCAATTTGTACCCTGTTCTTGGCGGAGGAGATTTAAAGAGGAAAGACATGTAGAGATACTTGGAGGAGTAACTTTGAAGAGACAAATGGGCTTGGTCCTTGGTACATACTATGGCAGCCATTATCTTGACCTCCTCTGTGAATTATCTGGTATGTTTTGCATTTTCTCTCTTCTGTCCCACATCTCCCCGACCCGCCTAACCTCTTTCTTGCAGTTCCTTGCCAGAATGTACCTCAGACTTGTGGCAAGCCTTTGGGACTCTTGGGCCCTACTTCAGGTCAAACCTGTTTGACTAGGCATTTGCCCATGAGGGGATAGGTAATTTTTGGAGTTTGCTATTATTTGAAATCCTTTCTCCTCCTCCTCTTTTTCCTTCTCTCTCTCCTCTCTCTGGATACAAATTCATTAAATATCTGGTATGCTTTCTTTACCTTTGTGCACAGATGGGTAGATCCCTTTTAAAGCTTGCACACCATTAACAATTTAGGGTGCCCCTCAGTCACGCACTAACATTAATTGCCACTTGCCAATATTTTCACTTCTCTCCCCTTCCCAAGATTTTGGGGGGATTGTGAGTCTTGCTCCCTTGAAATTAAATGAAATCCCTGAATGTAGATGCAGTCATGAAACATTAGCTTTGGCTAATGAAATGTGAACAGAAATGGCCTCTGTTGATTCTCTTTGCAGGTCCCAAGCTAAAAGAGTGGGTCCACTTTCTTTTCCTAGGCTGTTTCATTCTCACTGGAAGCATTTAACAACGTGTTTCCCTCCAGATTCTCTCTTTCTCACATGTTATTATAAGGATACTGATGGAGGCTAAGAATAGAAAATTTGGGAAGGAGGCATCACAAGACCAGAAACTGGCTCACACACACCAGAAGCTTTGATGCAGGGATAGAAATTATCAGCAGTCATTGAATAAGCTATAGAAAAGTGAAGTATGCAGAGACTTGGACTGAAGTGCCGACCAGGAGGGGATAAGGCGATTGAGGGCCATTGTGAAAGAGTCACAGGTCCTTCCAAGTTGACCTAGTCAAACCAAATATAGAAAAAAATCCTTAGGCATCAACCCTAGAAAGAATTTAACAGCAGTTAACTATCCCACAAAGAATGAACTCCCAAAGAGAAGACCGTATTTGTGCACTCCTTCCTGCCTGTGACTATGGGGGTGCTTCTCTTTGGGTAACTTTCTCACTTTGCAAAGTGGCACAGGCATCTCTCCTCCCAAAACTGCCTACCTGTGACTCTGTAGGCCTCTCTTTTAACAAACCTGTTCCATTGAGGAGCAGCTCTTTCTGTTTGCTTGTCTCTGTGCAAACATTCAATACTCATCTATTCCTTTTAATAAACCTATTCTTTTGAATATAACTTAATATCTTTGCCTCATGGAGAAACTTGTCACTGAAAGGGGAGCTCTAGTGTAACTTCCCAATAGTTACCCCAAGGACTCCTTGCTCTGAACCTAATGCCTCTCCAAACTGACATCAGCTACACAAGAAAGGAACCATGTTCTGGATCTCTAAGCCAACACATGAAAGATGGCAAGTGTTGCTCTCAAAAAGACTGCAGGAACTGGAAATAAATCTTTGTTATTTTATTTTATTTTATTTTTCCTTGAGACTAGGTCTCGCTATTTTTGCCCTGTGGAACCTCAAGCTCATGTTGCCTGGGATACCACAGACTCAAGCAATCCCAGCCTCAGCTTCCCAGGTAGCTGGGATTACAGGTGTGTGCCACCACGCCCAGCTATTTTTTTGGAACTAGGTCTCGCTATGGGCCCCAGGTGGGACTTGAACCGCGATCCCTAGGCCCGGCCGCTTCATAGGCTGAAGCTTACAGGCACAAGCCACCATGCCTGGCCCCAAATCTTTGTTATTTTAAACCACTGAAATTTAGCAGTTGTTTGTTATTGCAGCAAACCTAATCCACATATTGA
The DNA here is from genome assembly GCA_004024945.1 of Uropsilus gracilis. NCBI lineage: Eukaryota > Metazoa > Chordata > Mammalia > Eulipotyphla > Talpidae > Uropsilus > Uropsilus gracilis. The sequence continues at coordinate 20,682 of PVHY01021814.1, forward strand.
TACAGATCTAACTTTGAGAAACTCTACAGAGGGAAAATTCATTAAACATGAAGCCTTTAGACTGAAGTGACTCTAACATTCTGTGGCCTACTTAAGCTAATCACAATCTAAGTCTGTACATACTTGACAGCTAGGATATCAAAATGTTAAGAACATCACAGTCAAGTAGGCTTTAAACCAAAGCCAATCAATAAATTACTTTTGGCCAGGCACGGTGGCTCATGCCTATAAGCTTCAGCCTATGAAGTGGCTGGGGCTAGGGATCACAGTTCGAGTCCTGCCTGGGGCCCATAGCGAGACCTAGTTCCAAAAAAATAGCTGGGCGTGGTGGCACACACCTGGAATCCCAGCTACCTGGGAAGCTGAGACTGGGGATTGCTTGAGTCTGTGGTACCCTGTAAGCCCAACTACCTGCGAAGCTGAGGCTGGGAATTGCTTGAGACTGTGGTACCCTGGGCAATGAGAGCCTGCGGTTCCACAGGCAAAAATAGCGAGACCTAGTCTCAAACAAACAAACAAACAAAAAATAATAATTTACTTTTTGCTTCATTTTCTGTAAAAAAGCCTTTACCTAAGCTCCTGTCACTGAGCACTCCTAATCACTTATGATTTGGCACTTCTCAACTGGAATAGAATTTTTGCTTAAATAAACTCTTCAAATTTTTAACATGCCTCAGTTTATCATTTAAAAGAAAAAACACAATCTACGGTGAAAAATCAAAATAGTTTCAGATTAAAGTATTTCTCTCACCTACAATTGTACCTACATCTCATCTTCATTCACAGATATTCATTCATGAATTTCAATTTAGTTTTTCAAAACTGCATCTGTTTTTTTTTAAGCATTTGATTTTCTATTTGAAGTCTTAAACACTGAAAGGAATCTTTCTCTATATAAAAGTGAATGGAAATCATTTATTGAGTGCTTTTTTACTATCTATTAACATGATGTTAATAATCTGAATGCATTCATTTAGTCTACCTAATAGGCAAATGATGTAGGCCTTTTATGTTCCAGATGAAGAAACTGAGACTTGGAAATGTTAGAAACAGATGGAAAGTGAAGGCCGGGCACGGTGGCTCGTGCCTGTAAGCTTCAGCCTATGAAGCGGCCGGAGCTAGGGATTGTGGTTTGAGTCCCGCCTGGGGCCCGTAATGAGACCTAGTTCCAAAAAAAATAGCTGGGCGTGGTGGCATTACAGGCATTACCGCCTGTAATCCCAGCTACCTGGGAAGCTGAGGCTGGGGATTGCTTGAGTCCATGGTACCCCGGGCAACGAGAGCCTGCAGTTTCATGGGCAAAAATAGCGAGACCTAATCTCAAAAAAAAAAAAAAAACAACAAAAACAAAAACAAAAAACAAAAAACAGATGGAAAGTGATATATCTGCAATTCAAACCCAGATCTGCTAGGCTTAACTCTTATGAAACATAGTACATAACCTGATACCAGAAACTCCACTGGGCTGCTCTCCTTCAAGGCAAAGATGATCTATCTTGTTTTCATATACTCAGTGTAGAGACCGCCACCTAGATTATCTTTAAAATGTAATTTTGGAAGCCAGGCACGGTGACTCTTGCCTGTAAGCTTCAGCCAATGAAGCGGCTGGGGCTAGGGATCGCGGCTAGAGTCCAGCCTGGGGCACATAGTGAGACCTAGTTCCAAAAAAATGTACCTGGGAAGCTGAGGCTGGGGATTGCTGAGTCTGTGGTACCCCGGGCAACGTGAGTCTGTGGTACCCCAGGCAACGTGAGCCTGTAGTTCCATTGGCAAAAATAGCGAGAGCTAGTCTCAAAAAAAAAAATGTATTTTGACATAATGAATGACATTGAAAAACATAAAAGAAGCTACATTAGCCCTGTGATCAGAAATAGATAGACTTTCAGTGAGTTAGAAATAAAGCTTTTTGCCGGGCATGTTGGCCAGTGCCTGTAAACTTCAGCCTATGAAGCAGCCGGGGCTAGGGATTGCGGTTCGAGTCCCGCCTGGGGCCTGTAGAGAGACCTAGTTCCAAAAAAATAACTGGGCGTGGTGGTGCGCGCCTGTAATCCCAGCTACCTGGGAAGCTGAGGCTGGGGATTGCATGAGTCTGTGGTACCCCGGGCAACCAGAGACTGCGGTTCCATGGACAAAAATAGTGAGACCTAGTCTCAAAAAAAAAAAGAAGCTTTTGTAGATGAGAATATACACTCAAAATTGTGTATGAGTAGATTCAAAGAAGACTCACTGGAATTATATTTTGGCTCTTTATGTGCTTGCATATATTTGGCTCTTTATGTGCTTGCTGTGTACTTGCATCTATTTTTTTTTTTTTTTTTTTTTTTTTTTTTTTTTTTTTTTTTTTTTTTTTTTTTTTTTTTTTTTTTTTTTTTTTTTTTTTTTTTTTTTTTTTTTTTAGGCTAGGTCTCCCTATTTTTGCCCGTGGAACCGCAGGCTCAAGCAATCCCCAACCTCAGCTTCCCAGGTAGCTGGGATGACAGGCAGATGCCACCAAGCCCAGCTATTTTTTGGAACTAGGTCTCGCTACGGGCCCCAGGCAAGACTCGAACCGCAATCCCAAGCCCCGGCTGCTTCATAGGCTGAAGCTTACAGGCACGAGCCACGGTGCCCAGGTACTTGCATCTCTT
>PVHY01021815.1:0-23341 GCA_004024945.1 Uropsilus gracilis
ATGTCACATAATTGATGACAGCTTGGAGCTGCCACAATCAGGCAGAAAGCAGTACATGTAGAATTATAGTTAAACATGTGACCATGAATGCCAGATTCCAAGTCATGCGACCTCTCTAAACCTCCATTTCCGCATTTCTAAAACAGCCATATCTATGTCCACCTTTATCTCAGAGGGTCATATATGCAATTTAAGTGGGATAATGCAGCATTTGGCATACTGATTGCAATGCCTGGTTGCTGTGATCACAAGGACAAAATGTCAGTTTGTAAAGAGGTAAAAACTCTTCAGAGGCTATAATTTGAACTCTGACTGTTTGAACTTTATCTTCTGTTGGCCTCCCCTCTTTGCCAGCTACTTTATTTGGAGAGCTTGCTAACGTTATAACTGCCCCCTGCATCTCCCTCAATAATGAGACGTGCTCAAGTCACATATGTTCCTGGCATCCTCAGTTTGTTCCTCTGTAAAATGGGGGTCATAGTATCTGCATTCCATCTTCTCTGGATTGTGGTGGAAAATCACAGGAGGGGACAGAGATTGAAAGAAGAAAAAGTCTATACGGGTGCATAATTACTGCCCCAATATACATTGTTTGGGTTATCTGAACCCACTTTGGGATATATAGGGACTGAGTTTTATGGTCTTCTTTTAACACCTAAACTTCCAAAACCTTGCTTGCAAACCAATTTCTATTAAGCATAAATTTGAGCAAGAGATGATGTTTGCTGAGAAAAATCTCAGTTCCACTCACATAGACTTAGTCACATACTCATTATCACCTGGGATTCAGCCAAAGGGGAAAATGCCTCTCTTCCCCCACACATACAATGCCACTCCCCCTGCATAGGCAGCTGCCATGTAAGACTAGTAGCAGGCGAGCAGCCATGCCAGAGTTTCATGTTCTCTATCCTCAGGAAAGCATCTGTTTCCAGATGAATCTGACCACTAAGATTTGACTTCAAGGGAACATTCTAGAATGCACCAAAAGTTCCTTACTGCCATACTTTACTGTGGCACTGGGTGTCTTCTTGGGCGTAGTCCTAAAATGACTCTAGGCTTCCTCAGACTGAGGGATCTCCACATCTATCAAGCTTCCTTTGCCAGTAAAACCTGAGCAGACTCCCCTGAACTTGGACCCGAGCTGCATCTGTGCTCCCAATACTCTAGTCCAGCCCCAGCATGGTCTTCAGGAGTCACTGAGCAGAGGAAAGAGAGAAAGTGGCCCCATGCGTGGACATTTGGCTCTTGACTCCAGACACCAAGGATGGAAATGATGGAGGGAAAAGAAGGTTAAGGAATATAGTGGGAAGGCGAGGCTGGTAGGAGAAAGATGGAGCACCTTCAAAAGTCCAGGGTACCATCATACCTAGGTTCCCTGAAGGTTTCCAGAGCTCCTGGTTGAAAGACAACCCCACATTGTTCCATGGAGCTGCACGTTGAGCATGAAGGTGTTGCTAAAGCTAGGAAAGGTTTGCCAGACTGTTTCGGCAATAAATCCACCTTGAGTATGTGATGAAAATAGCTGCAGGACCCTTTAAATGGTTGATGAAAGATTTGTTAACTATGCTGGAGTCATCTGTTGACTCAGATCCTTCCTGGGGGTTGCACAGGCAAGGTTCGTTCAGATAGCTAAGAAGCAGGGCTTTCCGCAGAGGTTTTTCCACAAGTAAACAAGCAGCAGACAGCCCAGGAAATCCACATACTTCAGACTGAGCATCTCAGTGACCAGAGGCTGCAGGTTGCCCCTGCACTGATGCCTCACGGTTCACAGTGGACTGTTGCCTTCATTCCTTCATTCCTTCAGGCAACTCTGCAAGGAGGCATAGGTGAAAAGTCAGATGAAGAAACTGAGTCCGATAAATGAGGTCTCAACCCTGAATCTACAGAGTCCCAGTGCAGCTACTGTCCATCAAGTGGCTGCCACCTGCTTGGAGGCACTGGGAGAAGTAGGAAAGTAATGAGGAGGGCCTTATCCACACTTTCCTTAGAAGAACACAAAGGGAGGCAGTTTGGAAGCAGCTAACAGCACCAGGCCCGTCTCTGGGGTTCCAAAGCTGACCCTTGTTCACCTTTGCAGGTCAGCAGGGCCTGGATGAAGGGGAAGCTGGGGCTGGTGGACACGTGGACCAGGGCTCTGTAACCAAGAACAGCAGTGAGGGGACTTACGCACCGCCACTCAGGAAGCAGCCCTGGCAGAAAGATGAAAGCCAGGCAGAGGTACCCTCTCTAATGGACTCCCCTTTGTCATTGTTCTTGACTTCAGAGGGATACTCCTTCTCTTCACCACTATATTTTTCTCCAGGGATGAGGACTTTGAAGTTATTTAAGACCACTGATTCCCAAAGTATCACCTATGGAGTCCTAGTGATGTCAGATGCTCCCTAGAAAAATAAAAAAATGTATTTGTGACAATACACTTGGGAAATACCATGAATCATGTTCTCCTGATGATGTACATGTGGATATGCACTGTTTTGAAAGTTCTAGAGGGAAATCAGCCAGTTTTGCAAACTCATTTAACCATAGACTCTCACCCATCTAGGCAGCTATAGTCATCTCTAGAAAACAAAAGACCCCCTTGACCTTAGAGTTGGAAAAATGTCCACTGGATCCTTCATCTTCCTACATCGAATAAGCCTTTCCAAGAAATTTAACTAACTTTGAACCCAAATTCACTCAATGCACAATGGAGTTTTTTACCTGAATAAGTCTCACAAAGTTACAAAGAGGATTAATTAAGTGAAAATGTAAGGATGCTTTCTGAACTCTCAGGCCTGTGTGCACATGTGTGTATATGAGTGTGTATGTATGTGTGTACAAGACAATAATGGTTTAGAGCAGCATAAACAACTTATGCTCCTATTTGAATAAATTTGTCTTTACTTACAAAGCCCTTTCCCGGTGAGAAGAGGGGGAATTGAAGAGTGCCCCGCAGTGAAAGGGAGTGGGGAGAGACACTTCAGGAAAAAGATCTTAGTACTAATGCTTCATTTTTATTTTTTATTTATTTTTTTTTTTGCAAGAAAGCTCTCTCTGTCGGGCATGTTTAAATGTCATCCTTTCTATCACCAGTAGTAAAATGTTTTATGGTAATAAACTGCATTAGAGTTCTTGCTATTAGAACCAGGCTTTTCTTCCCAGGCTGCAGAAGAGGTTTCATCCTTGGAACCACAAGTCTAGCCACAAAGTCTGAGTATTAAAAGAATCCGCTCTGCTCCCTTACAAAAGTCTGTTTACAGGACTGTGTATCTGTGGTTCCCTAGGACACGTCAATAGCGAATCACCGTCGTAGCCACGCTTCAAAGGAAAGCCACAATGAAATAGCACAGCAGACCTCCAGGAGGGCCTTTGGGCATGCCCGCTTCGATCATTCTTGGCTCCAGAGTGACAAAGCCCATGCACCCTTCTATAGAGGCGCCTTCCCCAATAGGAAGGCAGATCTCAGCGGTAAGAAGCCAAATGTCTTGCTTTTGATCTGGATAAGCCTAATCACACAGAGTTCATTTGAGAACACTGAGGCACCCCAGGTGTTACTCTCTCATGCCACTCGCCTTAGAAAATAATAGCCCGAGTCCAGCTGGAGGTGGGAATAGGACTGGCTGACTCCACTAGGCTTCTACTTAGCTGACACATATTCCACAGTCAGGCTGCTTGGGTCTCCTATTTAGTTCTTGGAACATATTGACTATTGTTACTATCCTTATCATTCTTTCCATCGTCTGACTCAGCCAGCAAGAATCCAACCTACAGAATAGGATTCAGCCTCCGTGAACCTGCCTCAGCCAAATCTGTCTTTGTAGCCAGCACTCACCTCGCCTCTCCTCCTATGAACCCCAAAGTGATAAAAGTTGAAAGTCAACCATCTATCCCCATACCTGCAACTAATCGGTTCTCATTACCATCCTGTTTCTACAGACAGACACGGGAATGTGAAGCTCCTCAAGGGCAGAAGCAGCCCCGTGTTACAGGAGTCTCCTGCTGAAAGATGCCTTTTTCCTCCTGTAGCGTCTGCCACCGGCTCAGAAAGAACCATGACCGGGGAAGCGAAACTGAAAAAGGTTGTGTGTGTATGTGTGTGTGTGTGTGTGTGTGTGTGTGTGTGTGCGCGCGCGCGCTCATGTACGCACGCGCACACATATGCGTACATGCGTGCACTCAAACAATTTGTCTCAAAGAATAAAGTGACTCACGGGATTGGCCTGACTCTGAAGTTGGTCTTATTCGTATAGGGGAGAAAAAAAATTTCTCTTTTGTTTTTGTTTGTTTGTTTTTGAGACTAGATCTCGCTATTTTGCCCGTGGAACCGCAGGCTCACGTTGCCCGTGGCACCACGGACTCGAGCAATCCCCAGCCTCAGCTTCCCAGGTAGCTAGGATGATAGGCGCGCACGCCACCACGTCCAGCTATTTTTGGGGACTAGGTCTCGCTGTGTTGCCTGGGCAGGACTCAAACCGCAATCCCCAGATCCCGCCGCGACTCCATAAGCTGTCGCTTACAGGCACTGGCCACTGTGCCCAGCCTTAAAATTTTCTCTTTTTCTAAGTTCTTTTGGTTAGCCTAATAAATATATTGACACAAGATAGGTTATTCAGAAGGGGAATAAACATTCAATTTTGTGGATATGGAGGTCTCATAAGAAACGATCAACCCAGGCTATTTTCATACCTTATAGACAAAGAAACTGCATTCGTGAAGAGCTGACAAAACAAGGAAGCTTTAAGTTGGGTATGATTAGGAATGAACTGAGTAGGGCTTGTTTCACACGGTTTTGGGGACCTGGGCTGCCCATCTCTAGTGATAAGGATATTTCTCAGCCTCCTGGTGTGTGTGTGTGGGGGTGTACCTTTCACAAGGGAGATTTATGTCCTGCTTTCAGGGAGACAAAGAGGGTCAGAGTGTCCATTTTGTACCAGTTGTTTCTCAAGTAACCTTATTTCAAAATAATCAATATGCCAAAGTGGCAGCTTTTAGTTGAGCCTGCCCTGAACCCATCACTTGCTCTAAATTCACCATATGGAGCTGCAGTGATTTACTAAATGTTGAAAACAGAAGTACAAGGAGTTTCAGGTGCCGGCATTCTGCCTTAAAGCATGTGATACTCCCACACTTTCTGGAAGCAGCAGAGTCCTTGGCGCTGTGAAGGGGCTGGTGGCAGTTATCTGTAAACAAACAAGGACAGAATTCGGGCTGGTAAGCAGCTCATCGCTCAAACTCAAAATGTTGATGACCTTGAATCTAGAGATACTTTTGCTTAATCGAGGGTAAACTTTTACCTCCATTTTAAGAATTTGGCGTAAAGTTTGCAAGCTTATCAACCCTTTTAAAGGGGTTGATAAGTGTATCTTCTTCCATAGAGATGTGCTTAGCAGTCTCCAACCTGGTCCTGCCTTGGGATTGGATGTGAATTCGGAGGTACCTGTGCTAATAGGAAATGAGCAGGGGTTCCAGAAAGCTCTACCTATAGCAACTATATGAACCTGAACAGGGAGCTTATCCCTCTGCCTTGGTAACTCTGTGAGCACAGATAATAGCACTAACCTCATAGGACTAATGGAAAAATAAAGGAGATAATGCATTTTGGGTGAAGTAGCTTGTGTCTAGCTGGAAATGACAGCATGCTAGTTAATTGTAGGAGCCATGTCATTTCAGGAGGTGCGGGGGCACCCTCCACTTGGTCCTTGGACCAGTGAGGTGGTTGTTTTCAGCCTGTTCAGGACTTTCACTGACATCCTGTGTCTAAGCTGATTGAAACCTTTTCATCTACAACAGAAGGACTTGTGTCTTCCCAAGTTTTTTTGAACCAGGATCAACAGGATCCTGCCAAGGTTACTCTGGTCTGAAGGAGAGCCCTCAATTTCACACCCCTGGTTAGCCCAGAACTGAGCTGGGGTCAGTCCCTTAAACCATATATACATGGTCGAAGAGGAAAGCAATACTTTCCCCTATATAACACTAAATTTTTAATTAGAATAAAGAAATTAAAGTTTGGCTTGTCCACTGTACCTCACACAAATCATTTGCGTTTCCACATAGATTTCTCAATGCAAACCTTGTCACATAAAATGCACAAGGTCAGTATTCAGAAAAGGGCAGTTGGTGGGCAGCTGGCACTGGGCGGTGAAGGCCTCCAGGAACATAAAGATCCTATGTGCATGTGTTTGGTTAATCATTTTCTTAATGTCTCAAAATTATAAATATCATTCTGCACATATTAGGTTGCATTTCCTTCCTCACTCAGCTCTAAACATGTGGCTAATTATGTGTGTTTCTGACCATTTTATTCTTTTTGAACACTAAAAGCATGAGAAACAGTTTTATTTTCCCTCCTGTGAAATTGAACTCCCTTGAATCCAGTACACATACACATTTCATAGAGTCAAGTTCACAAGTGAAAAGATAAACTAAAAGGAAAAATGTTCAGCAACTTCTGAATAATTAGAAAGAAGGGTTTTAATTACCTCCACTAGCCTCTCTCTTTTCTCTTTGTCTTGTTTGTGTGTGTGTGTGTACATACACACATGTTAAAGGGGTTTTTTGGAACACATATACACACAGAGAAAAAAAAAACCACATGCTTGGGCTAATTCTGACACAGGGCTGATTCTGACACAGAGTGATTTTAAGCTCTGTTCATATTCTTCTAGTGGTGAGATTGGTTATTGAACCCACATGAGAGAGCAGTTTACTCTCAGAAAATATCAGAAAAAATTCTAATTCCAAACACTATTGAAAATACATATAATTAGCTCATGTAATCCTCACAGCAACCCTATCAAGTAGGTTTTAAAGAGGAAGAAATTGAGATTTAGAAAAGGTTACATAATGTAAGTAAAGACAAATGTATGTTCATATTTTCTGCCCTTTCTTATGTTAAAGCTTGAATATTCAATATTCTGTACCTTTTTCTCTTAACAACAAATGCCAGCATTGCTCCCTCTCTGTGCATAGAAATCTCCATGTCTGGTAGACTTGCCACAAGTGCCTTGCCTCAAGCATTTTCAGCTCATAATTAATTGGTTGTAAGGCAATTTTGCCATTAAAAAAAAGCATAAAAACTTAAAAGAGGAAATCACTTTAAAGAATACACTGAAAGAAATTTTTTTCTCTTTTTTCTTTTTTTTTTTTCTGGCATTTTTTCCTTCATTAGAAAATACAAGAATGCGTATTTTTATCATACTGTAAAAACCATGTTCTATAGAAGGAGGGTGCTGCTATTTTTGTCATTATGTGTAACACACACGACTGGTACTAACTATATGAACTTCCTTTACATGTCCCATCCCAAGGCCAGTCCTTCTGCACCACAAATTCATCTAAGCTAGACTCTGTGCCAAAACATGATGCTGTCAACATCATTTCCCCTATCAAATTTCCCCTATCAAATAGCAAAAAAAGAAAGAAAATTCCCATTTTTAAGCAACTCATACTCATCAGAAATCAAGTAACCATTTCTTTGTATGGGGGATGGAGGGATAGTAGGAGCTACTTTTGCATATAGCTTCTAATATTATGGGATGGATTTGGTAAATATGGCATAAAAAACAAGTTACATGTAAATTAGCTAAAGAATGAATCATGATGCTCTCGAAGACTCTTGTGAATTACTAGCTGCCTCTTTTATAGCTGTTATGGTTTGGCAAACTGCTGGTTGGGAGAGATGACTGCTCACAGAAAGATTTACCACTGATAAGTTATCATTCTGTAGTATAGTAATCAAGTGGACATTACACTATCTTATTTCACACTTCCTCCAAATTTTATCACTATATTTTCACAATATAAAAACAGGAGTGTTGTATCAGTTGAAACCAAACTTGAAAACAAACTGTCAACCAATTATTTTATCTTTTATGGCAAACCCGTTGTGCGAACAATTTGCAGCAAAGAACTTATGGTAAATCTACCTAAAAGCAGAAATCTCAGCTCAGTTGTCACAAGTGCAAGAGAAAGAAGGACTGTATTTCCTTCCAAAGTTCTTGTATATATTATGTTTGTGCTTCTCAGAGGAATCAACTGAGTTAAGGAAAGTATAGCCAAATAAGAAGCAAATAGCACTCCTTCAGTGAGATATGGTCTTGCAGGTTAGTTTCCTTCTCAGTCATGGGTATTAAAACTTTATCAGCTATATCACACCCAGCAACTTCTGGTGGTAAAGTGCAATGAGTTACAATGTCATTTGTAACCTGCAAACAGCAGGGTTTGGGTATCCGCCATCTTGGATCTTGTTCTGTTCTTAAATTTTCTCCAGGCACCAAAGGCTTTGAAATTACCTCCTATCTCAGAAGAATCATCTAGAGTCTTAGATCCACTAAAAAGCCAATTTAAAGATAATGAGCCCCCAGCAGAGCTCTTCATCTTTCCAGTAGAGATTCATTTCCACACCCACCACCGCCCGAAAGAGAAACCACACAAAAGAAGTAAGTGTTCTGTGGTTGGCAGGCTGGGAAGGACTGGGGTGTTGGTCCTAATAAATCATGACTGACCCTTCCAAAGGCAGCCCTTTCAGAGAATTTTTTTTCCTGTTTATTGAGGCAATATTGGTTTAAAACACTGTGTGTGTTCTACAGGTACAGGTTCACACTTCCGCAAGTGTATGATAGCACATCACATCCTCCTACCTAACCCCAAAACTCCTCCACCTCAAACTATTGCATCCTTCCCCCTCACTTTGCTCCCAGCTCTCTTCTGGTAACCTCAGTGGTCAGATTCAAAGGTTTTGTTTTGCTCTTGTCTGTTCCTGTACTTTGTTTTTCTTATTCCACATATGTGTGGAATTATCCAGTATCTGTCTTTCTCCATCTGACTTATTCACTTAGCACAGTCCCCTCCAGTTTCATCCATGCTGTCCCAAATGCAAGATTTCAGCTTTTTTTTTACATATATAGAGTAATAATCCATTGTGAATATATATCATGCCTTCTTTATCCACTTGACATTGGACACATAGGTTGTTTCCATAACTTGACTATTGTAAATAGCAGGCGCATAGGCATGAATTTATTCCATCAAATTAGTGTTTTTACATTTTCAGGTAGATACTCAGAAGAGAGATTGCTGGATCATATGGTAGATACATTTTTTTTAATGTTTTGAGAAATTCCCATACTGTTTTCCATATGGGCTGAAATAGTCTGCATTTTCATCAGCTGTGTATGAGGGTTCCTTTTTCTCCACATCCTCATCAACATTTGTTTCTGGGCCATTCTCACAGGTATGAGATTGTGGTTTTGATGTGCATTAACTGAAAAAAAGTGATGATGAGCATTTTTTATGTCCATATTGACAATCTGTATGTATTCTTTGAAGAAATATCTATTTACATCTTCTGCACATTTTTTTGATTGAGTTACTTGTTGTCTTGCGTGTGTGTTGTTTTTTGCTTTGTTTTGTTTTGTTTTGAGTCTTTGTAGATTTTGGGTATTAGCATTTTGGGTCATATACAAGATGTACAAAAATTTTCTCCCACTCAGCATGCTTTTTTGTTTCAGTTATAGTTTCTTTTACTATGAAGAAGCTTTTTAATTTGTTGGAGTCCAATTAGTTTATTTTTGCCTTTGTTTCCCTTGCCTTTGTAGTCACCTTTCCAAAGACATACTAAAGCCAACAGTGCAGAGTGTTTCACTTGTGTTTTCTTCTATATATTTCATGGTTCCTGTTTTCATATACAAGTCTTTAATCCATTTTGAATTCATTTTTTTTTTTTTTTTGAGACTAGGTCCTGCTTTTTTGCCCATGGAACCACAGGCTCATTTTACCCAGAGTACCACAGACTCAAGCAATCCTGAGTCTCAGCTTCCCAGGTAACTGGGATTACAGGCACACGCCACCACGCACAGGTATTTTTGAGGACTAGGTCTTGCTGCTTTGCCCCCAGCGGGACTCAAACCGTGATCCCTAGCCCCAGCTGTTTCATAGGCTGAAGCTTATAGACACAAGCCACCATGCTTCATTTTGAATTCATGTTTATGCATGTGGAATAGTTATCTAGTTTTTCTTTTTCTTTCTCCCTTTTTTCTTTTTTCCCTTTTCATGTGTGTCTAATTTTTTAGCACCATTTGTTGAAGAGACTTTCCTTTCTCTATTTTATGTTCTTGGTAACTTTGTCATAAATTAGCTAGTCATATAAGTGTGGGTTCATTTCTGGGCTTTCGATTCTATTCCATTAAGCTGGGTCTCTATTTTTACTCTAACATACCATACTTTTGATTACTATGGCTTTTTATTATAGTTGGAAGTCTGGAAGTATAATACCATCATTGCTGTTGTTATCTGTCAGAATTGCTTTGACTTCTTGGGAATTTTTGTAACAACATACAAATTTTAGTATTTTAGTATTAGTATTTTAGTAATGTTTGCTCAGAGAAATGTTTTAATAGATGGAAAAAAGTAAAATCTAGAAATAGATCTCTTTTGGTCATATTCAACTCAATTTTTTTTTAAGATTCATTTAGCCTTTCACTAAGCAGTATATTTTGCTAAACTAGAAAAAAAGAAAGACAGGAATACACATAAGTAAGTTAGAGCAACATAGGTGTTATAAAGGTACAAGTATTTCAGGCAGCATACAAGTATAATCAGATCTTCCTTAAGTTCATTAAGAATTTAGTGGACTTCCAATAAAGCTATTGTAAATTGAAATTCTTTTACTACACCTTACCTACTGACTATCTCAGCTAAGTGTGGCCTACCTTAAACATGCTCAGAATACTTACACTCTGGTGTACTGTACAGTGTCAGAGTTTACCCTTCTGACAACTGCTGACTGGGAATTGTGGTTCTTGTGACTGTCCAACATCAGGAGAGAATATGATAGTGCATCTCACATATCACATACTGCTAGCCTGAAATAAAATAAAAATTTACAATTTGAAGTGCAGTTCCTACTACATATGTATCTCTTTCCTACCATCATAAAGTAAAAAAAAATCATAAATCATGTCATTTTAAGTTGAGAAGCATCTGTATGTAAAACAGAACAACTAATATTGAAAAATCAAGAGAAAAAAATAGTAAAGGAGCAGAGAAATAGATATTATCAGACATATGGGATGAATTCATTGCTTTAGGTAAGCTCTGGATTTAGTTGAATTTCCTGGCAGCCAAAATAAAAAGGATATTTGGATCTTTAGATCTTTATTTTAGAAAAGGAAGATAAAAGTGTCCAAAAAACCATTTTCCTGATTTTGATTTAGTTATTATGTAACATTAGATGATCTCTACAATCTTTGTCAGGGCAGAGATTTTATGTTTCTAAGTGCTAGCAGAGTTTGGTAACAGTGAGATCAATTCCAACTGGATACTTAGGAAGGTTCTCTGGAGGAAGCTTCTGAGTGACCGCTCACCCTGTGACCCAAGGAGAAATCTAATCTTCCCAATTTTTTCCACAGTTCCCTTGCCTACAACACATTCTTGCTCCAGGGACTTCTCTGGGCTGCCCGAGGCAAAAGATGATTCGTTAAACAGCTGACTCCAATTTTGAGGAGCTCTTAGTTCTGAGTTTTCTAGAAACTTCAGTAGAAGCTGCTCTGATTTCTCGAGGGATTTTGTTTTAAGGCTGTTTGGAATTTCTCATTATGAAGAAGAATATCTAACTGTGAACTTAAAAGACCAGTCAATGAATGGGGACATGAGAGACTTTTCTAGGGTGATAGACCTGTTCTAAATCTTTGTTGGCTGGATATATACATTTGTCAAAATTCATTAAATTGTACACTTAAGATATGTGCATGGCACTGTGTATAGCTTTTACCTTTGAAAAAGTTTCCTTCACTTCTTAAAACACATACACACGTACCCCAGAGTATTTTTAACATAGGTTTTATTACTATTCAGATAAGGTGAGGTAAACATATCAGAAGATAATTACCATTGAAAAGACAGTTTGGTATTCACAGTTTCCACAAGGAGGGGTCAGACACACTGTATGGAGTCACTTGGGGAAGCACCAGGGTCAGTTAGGATGTAGAAAGGTAGAGGGGGGGGATGGGCAAGAATATTTATTGTGCTTTCAATGAGAAGGAAAGGGCAAGATAGGCAAAACAGGCTTGAAAATGACCACTTTGAAGCCAGGCACGGTGGTCTGTGCCTATAAGCTTCAGCTTATGAAGCGGCTGGGGCTAGGGATTGCGGTTCGAGTACCACTCGAGGCAACACAGCGAGACCTAGTCCCAAAAAATAGATGGGCATGGTGGTGAGCGCCTGTAATCCCAGCTACCTGGGAAGCTGAGGCCGGGGACTGCTTGAGTTGTGGTACCCTGGGCAGCGTGAGCCTGCGGTTCCATGGGCAAAAATAGCAAGACCTAGCCTCAAAAGAAAAAAAATGACCACTTCAAATGGTTTTGGTGGGCTCTGGACAAAGGGGCTGTCCCCAGTTGTCTGATACCTAGCATTAATTAGGACAGGGATAGTGGTTTGGGAATATAAAAGCTGGATAAAGGAGGCAGTTAGGAGTTAGGAGCTCTGGATTGGTTTGATCGTGTAGGAAAGACATGCTCACAGGTGGTCTTTCATTACCTCTAGGAATTATCTAGCCCTGGGAGGGACAGTTTCTCCTAGAGTTAGTATGGTTCCAGATGTCAAAACATCCAAATGAAAAAACAACACCATTAGCAGGGCTTGCTAAATACTGATTATCTTCCTTGATGACCCTGGAAAGAAAGTCAGGCCATCATGAACATATTCATTTTTTTATTAAGTAATTTATTTATACATAAATTTCACATTTTTGTCATCTCCAGGGCCCCCCAAC
This sequence comes from Uropsilus gracilis, assembly GCA_004024945.1. Taxonomy (NCBI): domain Eukaryota; kingdom Metazoa; phylum Chordata; class Mammalia; order Eulipotyphla; family Talpidae; genus Uropsilus; species Uropsilus gracilis. The sequence goes on from PVHY01021815.1 coordinate 12,749, forward strand.
CCCAGTTGTGCACTTCAATTTGGTTGTTAGCTTGTTTTGACTTTTCCTCATGGCTTTTTATTTTTCCATGTCTCGTATAATAGTGAAACCATTTGGTTTCTGTCTTTTTGTTTTTGACTTGTTACTGCTAATATGATTTCTTCTAAGTACATCCATGTTATCATAAAGTTGTCCAATTTGTTGTTTTTAATTGATGAGTAATATTCCATTGTGTATATACACCACATCTTTTTTTATCCAGTCATCTGTTTTGGGACATTTAGGTTGATTCCATGTCCTTGCAATTATAAATAGTGCTGCAGTAAACATCCAAGCACAGGTGTCCCTTTGTACAAGCATTGAGGTCTCCTTTGGGTAGATTCCTAAGAGAGCAATTGCTGGGTCAAATGGTAGTTCCAATTTCATTAGTTTGAGGGTCCTCCACAATGCTTTCCATAGTATCTGGACCAGTTTACATTCCCACCAGCAGTGTGAGAGTGTTCCTTTCTCTCCACATCCCCATCAGCACTTGCTGTTGCTCGTTTTTTGGATGTGGGCCATTCTTACTATTCTCATTGTGGTTTTGATTTGCATTTCCCTGATTGCTAGTGACATTGAGCATTTTTTCATGTGCCTGTTGGCCATTAGTATACCCTCTTTGGAGAAATGTCTTTTTAATTCTTCTCCCCATTTTTTAACTGGGTTTTTTACTTTTTCTTGTTAAGTTGTGTGAGTTCTTTGTGTATCTTTGTTATTAGACCCTTGTCACTTATATGGAGGGCAAAAATTTTTTCCCACTCAGTTGGGTTTCTTTTTGTTTTCTCTGTTGTCTCTTTCACTGTACAGACGCTTTTTAGTTTGATGTAGTCCCAGCTGTTTATGTTTTCCTTCATTTTTTTACCTGCTATAGATGTATCCAGAAATGAATTTCTGGATTGTAACTCATGGAGGGTTTTGCCCATGTTTTCCTCTATGTATATTATGGATTCTGGTCTTACATCCATGTCTTTTGTCCATTTTGAGTTGATTTTTGTACATGGTGTGAGGAAGTTGTCTTGGTCCATTTTTTTTTTTTTTTGCATGTTTTGGACCAGTTTTCCCAACACCATTTATTGAAGAGGCTGTCCTGTTTCGGTGTAAGTTTCCACTCCTTTGTCAAAGATTAGTTGACTGTGTGTATATGGTTTTATTTCAGAGCACTCACTTCTGTTCATGAACATATTCTTTAAGTTTTTAGAGACACTGGTCTTATACAAGAAAGTGAATCCATTGAATTCTTTCTATTGTATGTGTGGACTCTGAGAAATAAGTGTCAGAAAACTAGTTGAAGCTGTGTTAAGCAACAACAACAAAAAAGCTATGGATTAGTTCATGTAATTAGATAATGCAAAGATCATTTCATTCCAGGTCTCAGAAAATGTGATTTGAGTAACATGTAATTCTTACCACACTGTTGGTCTTTCCTCCCAAGAAGACAGTCTCCACAAGGGGCTTCCAGATGACCTCCTAAAGTTCCATACCAACCTCCTATCTGTTGACCCAAGTAAAAAAGGGATCTTTTTTAGCCCTTACAAAAGTATCAGAATTGCCACTGACTGTGTTCTATGCCCACGATGGACCCATCACTGTGGCTTAGGCAACGAGGTGCTCTCACTGGCCAGAGTCCAATTCCATGCCCAGCTCCGGAGTCAGAGAATGGTTACAGTTCAACTCAAACCACATGATATGAGCAGGAGATAGACAGGTTCCAAAAAAAGCAGAGATGCTGGCAAAAAAAAACACAGATGTCTACTGTAACATGGATTTTCCTTTGACCCAGGTACTCCACATCCTGAACCAGGACCAAAAACAGAAGAGACCAGGCATCTGTGGAAACCTCCAGTGAAACATGCACCCTTAAAAAGACCGAGGGAACTGAGAGTGCATCTCCCAGTGGGCACAGGCAAGGATATGCTCTCTCCCCAAGGTAATCACTCCCTCCCCCAGCATCCCAAGAAATCTCACCCCAAAGGGAAGCAAGCTATGACACAGAGGGTCCTCAGCCACACAAAAAAAAGGGGCTTCAAGGGAGACTAGCTCCTCCCCAGCCACATGAAAATAACTTTTGTGCAAGTAGCATCTGTCTTAACCAAAGTGCTTCAGTCAGGCCACAGAGTACCTAAGAAATTACTCACTAAATCATCCTCCAGGGCCAGCACTGTGGCACACGCCTTTAATCCCAACCTAGGAAGGAAGACTGAGGCTAGGAATCGCTTGAGTCAGCAAGTTCAAGACCCACCTAACAGAGCGAGACCTAGTCTCAAAAAATAGCTGTGTGTGGTGGTGCGTGCCTGTAATCCCAACTACCTGGGAGGCTGAGGCTGGGGGTTGCCTGAGTCCGCAGGATCCCCGATCCGATCCAAGATCTGGACTACTCAGATCTGATCCCAGATCGGGACTACCCCAGGCAATATAGAGAGATCTAGTTTCCAAAAAAAAAAAAATATCAGCCTCCAATTAATATTTTCTGGTTACAGATGTAAAACGGCATCAAGGTTATTAAAAATTTGCTGCTGGTTCCATAGTTCCTTGTATGTTATTAACTAATGAAGTAACTTTTTTTTTTTTTTTTTTGCTACTAGGTCTTGCCTTTTTTGCCCATGGAACCGCAGGCTCACATTGCCTGGGGTACCACAGACTCAAGCAATCCCCAGTCTCAGCTTTCCAGATAGCTAGGATTATAGGGGTGCGCCACCACGCCAGCTATATTTTTGGAGCTAGGTCTTGCTATGTTGCCCTGAGCGGAACTCGAACTGTGATCCCTAGTCCCCACCACAGCTTCATAGGCTGCCACTTACAGGCAAGCGCCACCATGCCCAGCCTGAAATTTCATTGATATAGTCCTCATTAGAAGTTCATAATATCAATAAAAGTCCTCATTCTAATATTTCAAAACATCATGTGGACATTTGAGATTACACTAACGATGCTTCAGTGGATATTTTTGTATGTTGCTTAGGTTGGAAATTTTTGTATGTTGCTTAGGTTGGAAATAATGTTTTAGAAAGCACCTCATTTTCAGAAACATGAGCCTCCTTTCCAAAGGGCAAGGTGGTACCACAATTGTTAAGTGGCCTCTAACTAGAAGACAGAAGAACTGGGAAAACCACTAACATTTATCGAGATCTTCTTCTGTGCCAGGCACCGACCTTAGTTTTGAACACAAACTTCCCTTCACTCCTGACATCCTATTTTCCTTTACAGATCAGCAAACTGAAACCTTAAGAGAGAAATAACTTGTTTGAGGTCACCACACACCAGTGGCCTGGCTGGGATTGGAACTTCCAGAACCAGAATCTGTGCTATTGCACAGGGTAAATAAAGCAATGAACCCAGGGCAGAGTGTTCTCAAAATACTTCTGATTTGAGCTGGGCACGGTGGCTCGTGCCTGTAAGCTTCAGCCTAGGAAGTGGCCGGGATCGCGGTTCGAGTCCCGCCTGGGGCCCGTAACAAGACCTAGTTCCAAAAAAAAAAAAAAAAATAGCTGGGCGTGGTGGCGTGCGCCTGTCATCCCAGCTACCTGGGAAGCTGAGGCTGGGGATTACTTGAGTCTGTGGTACCCCAGGCAACGAGAGCCTGGTTCCATGGTTCCATGGGCAAAAATAGTGAGACCTAGTCTCAAAAAAAAAAAAAAATACTTCTGGTTTGAGAACTTCTTTTGATTATTAAGGTGGGGACTTGTTTATCACTCTAAGTGAGAGACAATCATCCTAAAGATTTCAAAATTTCCTTTTAAAAAATCCTTATGGGGCAAAGGTCATTCTGTGGGCAAACAGGTAAGACAGTCTCTTTCCATCTGTGGGTCACAACTTGAGGTGCCCAGTCAGCACCACTCAGATGCCATCATTGGTATGGCTCTCCTGGCACTGCCGCTGCTAGGGACTGAGACCCTGCCAGGGACTGAGTACTTAGAGCAAGTCCATCATTTGCCACCTTGCCAAGGGAGAAGTGCTCTAGATGTGCCTGACAACTCAGCATGAGTTCAGTGTATGACCAGCCTGGTGGTACAGAACACAACTAGCTGGAGTTGCCAGGTTCCACTTATAGGAGGGCATTTTATTTCAACCTCTCCTGTTCCTCTTCCTCAGCTTGTGCAGGATGAAGAGACACCAAAGATGAGGCCCTTCATGATAATGTACATAAGTTTTTCTTCATCACATTCTCTTCTCTTTAGCTTACTTTATTATAAGAATGCAGCATATAATCATATAGAATACAAAGTATGTGAATCTACTGCCTGTGTTAACAGTACAGCTTCTAGTCGACAGCAGGGGACTAGTAAATAGCGACTTTTTTTTAGCAGTCAAAAGTTATATGTGGAAGACGGGCACGGTGGCTAGTGCTTGTAAGCTTCAGCCTATGAAGCGGCCGGGGCTAGGGATCGCGGTTCGAGTCCCGCCTGGGGCCCGTAAGCGAGACCTAGTTCCAAAAAAATAGCTGGGCGTGGTGGTGCGGGCCTGTCATCCCAGCTACCTAGGAAGCTGAGGCTGGGGATTGCTTGAGTCTGTGGTACCCCGGGTAACGAGAGCCTGCGGTTTCACAGGCAAAAATAGCAAGACCTAGTCTCAAAAAAAAAAAAAAGTTATATGTGGATTTTCAGCTGTAGGGATAGTGGATGATCTGAGTCATTTGAGGGTCAACTATAGATGTATTTAATAAAAGGAAACCAAGCTGGATGTGGTGATGAGTGCCTGTAGTCCAAGCACTGGGAGGCAAGAGGCCTGGGATCACTTGAGTTCGTGGTTTTGAGATTATTCCGGGCAACATAGCAAGACCTGGTCTGGAAAAAGCAGCCAGGTGCAGTGGCTGGCTCCTGTAATCCCAGCTACCTGGGTCTCAAAAAAGGAAACCAAAAAGCATGTTTCATGATGGGCTTTCTCACACAGAGGTCCCTGAGCCAAGAGAGTTTAGACCTAGTAAGCAGCACCATCTCATAGCCAGAGGCTGTACATATCCTTTTACTTGCTTAGTCCTGCAGTGTTTCATTTCTAATATCATAAAAATTCTGGCATGTTCTACTTTATTGGTGAGTTATCTGAAAGTAAGCTGCAGACTTTGTTACTCTTATCCCTATGAGCACATATGTCCTAAAAGCAAAGATACTCCTTCTCCTAACCACAATATAGCAATCATAATCAAAAAGATAAACATTCAGCTAACAATCTTTTCCAATATACAGTCCATAATCAGATATTTCTATTTATACTGATAATGTGATCTTTGTTTTCTCTCAGTCCAGGATTTAACTCAGCATTACACACTAATTTTTTTTTTTACCAACTCTCTTCAGAATCTTTTCATCTGAAATATTTCCTCAGTCTTGGTTTTCATGAATTAGACATTTTTTTAAAAAGGAGAGGCTGGTGGATTTGCAGAATGACCCTCAATTTACATTTGTCTATTTCCTCATGATTAAATTTAGATCAAAAAATGTTGGCAAGAGCTGGGCACAGTGGCTCGTACCTGTAAGCTTCAGTCTATGAAGCGGCAGGGGCTAGGGATCGCAGTTCGAATCCCGCCTGGGGCCTATAGCGAGACCTAGTTCCAAAAAACTAGCTGGGCATGGTGGCGTGCGCCTGTAATCCCAGCTACCTGGGAAGCTGAGGCTGGGGATGGCTTGAGTCTGTGGTACCCCGGGCAATGAGAGCCTGCAACTCCATGGGCAAAAATAGCGAGACCTAGTCTCAAAAAAAAAAGTTGGCAAGAATAAAAATAATAATAAAAGAAATCACAGTGACTTGTTAATAAATAAAAATTGTAAATCTGAGAAAAAAGAATAGCATAAGGGTGACATTCTGTCCTTCCAAAGCATCCATCAAAGAACACAAATTATTCTTTTATATTTAGTCCATTTGTTATAATCTGTTCCATTTTATGTAATGTTAAATTGTATTATTAGGTAAAAGGCAGCGCCTGCTAGATTTCTCTATTGTCAAAGACATCTTTTTCCCATTGTAATAACTAAGCAGCCTGTGACACTTTAAGACCATCTGTGAAGACAGCTTTTCAGCACAAACAGCAACCATGTATTGTAAGTAAAATAAAGAGCTCTTTCCAATGAGATTAAGACAAAGTGTCCATCACGTAGATTGCTGGGTTCCACCCATTCAAGAGCAGTTCCTGTGGGTTTTGAGAGCTGGAAACAGACTGAGAGAGAGAGAGCAGGACATGCTTTGTGGGTCATTACCACCAGTCCCACTGCCCTCTAACTATTATCTGGGGGTGTTACTTAGTTCTCTATAACCTCAGGAGCCCCATGATCATGGGGCTCCGTGATCTTTAGAAAGATCGCTTTGTGCTTGGAACTCTGTAGCCAATAATCTCTTGAGCTCTAAAGCTGGGGTCTTCCTAGTTAAAACCTTCCCACCGGGGGCTGCAAGGACTGCACAGGCTAGTAGTCTTTCTTTCATTTTAGAGGGCTACCAATAAGATCAGAGTAACAACAGCCGCTGCTCAGTTCTCTCAGTTCTTGGACAATCTCCAGATGAAGGGCCACTTCTGCAAAATCCACTTGCTTTGACTGTGGGGGATACCTGGCCATGGTCCTTAGCAAGACCGAAAATGAAGGACAGACTTGAGAATGAGCAAAATAAACCATCCTAACACAAGGAACTATCACCAAAATTAGAAAAGATGTGTAGTCCTCAATCTCAGAAGGTATCTCACTCAAGTTTTCTCTCCTTTTTCTTTTGAAGAGGATACAGCCCCATCACTGCATCTGCCACCCCTGATGAAAGGGAGAGAAAGTCCAGAGAAGGGCCTGGACAGCCCGAGGAGAGCAGGACACAGCAGCCCCGCGGGTCCCCCAAATGTGAGACCACCCAGGGAGGCACTCTTCGCTGCAGGACAAGGTAATCACTCCTGGAGCATGAAGGCCTTGCTTCCCTTGGCTTGCCTGTGGCTTTAAGCTCCCTTTAAGCTTTCTGAAAGTCACCCATTGAAAAGGGGAAGTTGGTCGTGTTTCCACCAATGTCAGTGGGATTAATGTTCACCATGCATATTCCTAAAGAGTCGGTACATGTTTTAAGGGTTTGCTGTACCAACTTGCACCACCAAGCTCTTCCCTGCTTTCTTCACTCCTGGCAGCAGCATGTGATGACACAGCTCTGTGTGCTCATCAGGGAGACATGTTGGTGGATTTACCAGGCATATTCAACACCAAACCTCACCTCTCCCCAGAGGCCAGGGAGCCCAGAGACCCTGCTCATAGAAAGAGTCCCAAAGCAAATCACTCTTCAGCCCAAACCAGAGCCTGACAGATGGGAAAGGACTTTGATTCTCACTGGAGGATAAGGCAGGTCAACACCACACCCTCTGGGAATTAGTGTTCTTATATTTGAGAGGTGGGTGGTGAAGATGCATCTCCAAGAGCAATAATGCAGCAACAGTGCAGTGGCAGGTCCCAGGGTCTTGATCCAAAGGCAGATCATAAAGCAAAAATGGCTCAGGGTCCAAATTACCCCTGAATCTCCCTCAAGGAGGCACCACACTGGAGACACAACCCATCTTCTAGACAGTGAAGTCCAGCCAGCTGTTCCTCCCTCTTCTGAGCAATGGACTGCTTTCCCAAGCAAGTACCAGATGAAGGTGGTATGTGTTTGGGTGCCAGAATATATGCAGAAAAGTATCCGTTAACAGCAAAATCCCACTCAGGGCTGCGAGTAACACTCTGAGGAGTTCGTGGGAACTGAACGCCACCAGGAAGGCAACAGATACGGTGTCTCATTTTTATCTCCTGTTTGCTCAGAACAGATGCCTCATTATTTAAATCAGTTTCTCTGTCTCTATCTTTTAACTCCCTCTAATGATCTCATTTTCACTTATAAGCCATTTTCTCTGATAACCCCCCCCCCTTTTTAGACAAGTGTGGTAGTGGTGCCCTCTCATTTTGATACCAGTAGACCAAATTTCAGGTTAGGTTGGCACCAAGGATGTTCGTAGGAGGTTAAATCATCCTGGACAAATCTCTCATGCACACACACACACATGTACACATTCTCATGGAGGCATCCTTGCAAAGGGAGAATCTGATTAAAATGAATGTATGAATCAGGGTCATGACTATGACAAATGTGCAGCCTGGGGCCTCAAGTGTGTAGGTTGAGCGTGTGAGTGAAGTTGTATGGAAGGGCACATGTATCTGAAGATACTTGTGTGCTTATAGCTTACGTGAGTACATCGTATGCTTGAGTGCCTTCCTACACACATGTATGTTTGCAATTACACAAGCACACATACCTGCCTGCAAATGAATGTGCACCTGTCATTGTCTATTAGTGGTGTGTGTCTACACCCATGCTCACCTGCATGTGGGCAGTGTGCATGCGTGAGCACACTTGCCTTGTGGGTGTGTCTGTATGTATCTGTGTACATATGTGCACAGTGAATATGTGTGTTTGTATACTTTTAAACATATGCCATGAGTGGTGTTCAGCTCAATTCCTGGCTTCTTTACCTTGGAAATGGGGAAGATAAAGTTGCAGAAACACCTTTAATCTTTCTAAGCAGTTGAGGGGACTATGGCTTCTTTCTCCTTGGCCTGAAGTCTTCTGGTCTCAGAAGCCTCTACCTTTGGTCCACAGGCTATGGCCACACATGCCCAGCATGGCACAAAGGCACATAACAAAGAGGGAATTCAAGTCTGGAAGTACGGAATTCTGTGCCCAGGGGCTCAGCTATACAGACCTGGAAGAAGGCTCTCCCTTTCCTTTATGTAAGGTGCCCTTCAGCCTAACCTTGCAACCTAGGGTTGCCTGGATCCAGAGGGGCTTCCTTTTTCAACTCACAAAGGCATGAGAAATGCCAGTGGCACACCTTGTTCATCACACCTTGGCCTCTAGAGGACAGGGCCTAAACAATGGTCTGGTTCTGTTGACCCACCATGCCCACCGGGGCATCAGGAACACTGTTCAGATTCAACCTCCCTCCCCTACACTGGTACTAACACCAGCCATGCTTGTGCTTATTTTCAAGAAGAATCCAGAGACCCCACCCTGGGACACTTCTTGCTGGGTCCAGATGGAGAAAACATCTGCCTGCCTCTCCCAGGGCCTCCCCAAGCCAGGGTGTTCCTACCAGGTGAAGGTAAGGCCACAGCCAGGTCTGCCTCCTTCTCATAGAGGCAAGCTTTGCCTGCAGCTTCTAAAACTTCCCAGCAGCAGAGCCATCATTAAACACAGAGGTAAGTCGGCCAGTTTCATCCTCTCCCTGACACAGAGGCTCTTCTGTAATACAGACACAATAACCCAATGTTTGCATAACAAGTTGACTCTTGCTGAGCATCTGAAGAGAGAAGTTCCCGTGGAGTGGCTTGGAGGAGGTCTAGTGGCTGTGCTGATGCCTTGATGAGAATGATAAAGCCCTCTTGGTATTTGCCCAAACTAAACAACTGCCTTTTCTCTTCTTTCCAACCACCCTCCCGAGGTGGAGGTGGCTAATTGGTAATCCAATCAGGTATCCTTGTTATATGCATTAGTTCATTCTGTGAATCATCTGGCTCCTGACAGATAGCAAGGCGGTTTCCAAAAAGCCTTCTGGCACGTTAACTTTTTGGAAAAGAGGTGCTGGCTCTGAGCAGTAGCCATTTGCAAAGGCAAAAGAAATAAAGTCAGAGGGTGATGAGTGTCAGCCACCCTGGAACCATCTTGACATGAATATGTGAGCAGCACTGGCCGCAGAGCTCAGGCTGAGGGAGATCAAAATCTACACTCGCTTGGTACGTTCTGTCACAGTTGGCTTAACAGAAAGAGCCTGGGTTAAGAGCCAGGAGGTCTGAGCAGCCGTGGATTGTCAGATGACTTTGGGCCAGACCCTCTCAGCTTCCCTGTGCCCATGCTTCCTCACCCCATTGGGATAACAGGATGGAGTCTCCACTGCTGGCAGCTGGGAAGTTCCCTGACTGTTGCCGTATTTTATACCTTGTGCCTTTTGCTGTCGAAATCGCCACCTACACACAGGTTGCAAGCTACAAGGCGTTTGGTTCCTAACTTAGCATGAAAGGACTTCCATCGTCCCTTGGGTTATACCAGATGAGTACAAAAATAACGATTCCAAAATGAATCTGAGTTGTCGGAAGTAGGAGTTAGACTGATGGAGGCCACCAGCCATGTGACACAGCTGGTCCAAAAGCTAGAAAGCAAATATGATTCTGTTCACTTGCTGCCCATTTGTCCAGTCTGTGCCAGGGGAAATCGCTCCCCGACAACGCGGAAGTCAGAAGCAGCAGAAGGAAATACTTCAGCTTTAAGTTTGTTGTCACATTATTGAGATGATGATTCAGTCATTTCTGTATCCCCCGGCACCTAGCACAGACCTGACACGTACATGGCAGGGTCACAACAATGTTCACTGGGAAATCTTTTAATAATTCCCACAGAAAGAGAAGTACAGGATGGTCTCACTTATATGAGGGATGTAGGGAAAATCAAACAAATAAAAAATGAAAACAACCAATGGGACTGAACCATGGAATGAGAGAGGAGGAGGGGGAAGAAGGCAGGGGAGGTGAAGCGTACAAAAGATCAGGATAGTTATCAAATGTTAGTGAAGTGGGAAAGCCCCGGGATAAAATAAAT
>PVHY01021816.1:9259-23445 GCA_004024945.1 Uropsilus gracilis
TTTTTTTTTTTTAAGGAAGCTTAGTGAGTTAACTTCTTGATGGCAGGTCCATGGCCGAAACTGGGCTTTCAGATTGCACGGGTTCTGCTATTGCTTCTTAACTGCAGGCGTGGGCTCATGGGGAAAACATTTGAATGCTGGACTGGAAAATAAATATCTTAAATAAATGCTTGCAGTAATATCAAATACTTAAAATAAAACACTACTAAAGATTTGCCTTTTGATAAAATTGGCTAGTTGGTGGAACAAGCACATTGCTTTTATTTATAAAATGCTCTATGTGAATTACAGAAATACTTTGGTGCATTAGAATTTACTGATTTTGCTGCTGATACTCAACCTACTCCCTAAATAAAACATTTCCAGTGTTTCTCTCTCTCTCTCTCTCTCTCTTTCTCTCTTTTGCAAACAATAACACACAAACCCAAATTCAGTTAAATAGAGCCATTCGGGGAGAAAGTTATTTACTCATTTTTAGAGTATCCATACATAATAGCAATGCTTCATTTATTTTTCTATTCTCTTGCACTTGAAAATATGAGTACTCTTATTGATCAGTGCTATTTGTGGCAAGGCTGTGGCTAGCTGGCCTCATCCAGATATAGTCATTCTTAGTGTCCTAATCTCCCCTGGGGACAGCTAATGACCAATTTCTGGCACATGCTTAGAAGCCTGAGATAAGCACTGTTATAATTTATTTCTATCTAAATTACTCCCATTTGGACAAGGATGCTGAATTGCACTGATTTCCCATAAAACTAGCTCATTTTGATGAATACTGGTTTGTCTCTTGATGTAGGATATTAGAGTAACAGAAAATAAACACATATACACACAGATAAATTTCTCCAACCTTGTATTTTGAATCAAACAATTGCTTTTTGTTCTTCTTGTTGATTCAGTAAGTAATTAATACTGTGTTCTACAATGAATGTCACTTGCATAATTTGAACATTCAACAATATTAATATTCCCTTTCTTAGAAACAAAAATGAACCAAAGAACCCGTAACAGCTGTTTGAAGCATATTTTGTAATCAGATTGGGCATTTGTGCTTGTAGACAATGAAATGGTGAATTATTCTTTAAATCTACTGCTCTGTCAGTATTTTACAAATTGATCATTTATACTGCAGAAAATGTAGAGTACATTATACACTAATTTTGTGAAGAATTTATCTTAATACAAAACCCTACCTTTCCCTAAATCTCTCCCTCTGTTAATTACCATTGCATTTGAAATCTGTAATTTAAAATAACTGTAAATAAAATTGAGATATCATTGGGACTAGCACATTGCATGAAAAATCGACACTGAAATTTCTTTGTTTGCCAGCTGCAAGTATAAATAAAAGCATTGAGTTGAATTTATTCAGCACAGGATTCAGTGAAGAAAATGTTTAAATATTACTTTTACATTGGAAACTATTTCACAGGCATTTACTGAGAAAGGGCAACATGTGAAAGGAACACTGAGAGGCAAAAATACAAATATTGCCCCTCTGATAATATCTAACTTGGAAAATTAGACATATAAATATCAAATAACTGCAAAATAATTTTAAATTAAAAAAATAAGATACAAGTATGGCACAGGCGTAAGATAAAGATTCATTTAAATGTCAAACAAATGGCAGAGACAATACCTTCTAAAAATACAGAAACAGGTCAGGATGCTGGAAATTAGAATAATGCATGAAGCTCTCACTAGAAATATTATTTGCAGGGATTATAAGAGTTAAACTGAAGTGAGGTACACTAACTCATGAGAACATATCAGTGACTCTTCCCAAGTCTGACTTCAGTGATGTTATTTTAGCAGCACGAAATTGCCCACGTTGGGAGAATTTACACCAGAGAAATAGGTGATCTCATCAAATCATTGTTTTATTTTTTTCAGAAAAGCAGTTGGTAAATATATATTAGCATACCATGATGTGTAAGAAGACTTCATCAAATTTTAGATAGATTTTTATTTGATTTCTTTTAAAATATTTTTTTTTTTTTTATTTTCTGCAGCTGAGGGACTAAGGCCAAAGAATAAAGTGACTTTCGGCAAGACTGTAAATAAATGATTGATCCTTATCTTCAAGTGTGTACTTAAGCGTTCATCCAGTTTGTGTCCTGTCCCTGCATTGCCAAAATTCATTTTTACTGCTGATTTATGCCCTTACTTGTAAAGAGTTGTTTGAACTTTGGTCAGTGTTTTAAGACCATGTACAGTCCAATAAAAGTTATCAGCAAAGGGAAAGACTGATCTTGTTCTAGTTCTCTGTTCCACCATAATAATTTCCCAAAAGTTACTGATTTGGACATTTTATATTGTTTGTAAACTGGGATCTTCTCCTAAGACCTACAATCAAGCTTTAGTTTGAACTGTGACCATTGGACATCTCAACTTCCCCCTTGCCCAGGGTGACTCCTTGACACAATGCCTGCTTGAGATCAAAATAGAGGGACAGCTGAAATTTTGTGATTGACTGACAGGCTCAGGTAAGTCAGCTTTCACACATGGCAGCTCAGGCTCCATGCACAAATTTTACAGTCAAGGAGACAAAAGCTGCATTATTTTTCCTGACCTAGGTTTGGATATTGTACTGTTGCACTCCCCACTACTGAAATTTTAAGTCCACCCAGATTCGGGGGGGGGGGGGATAATCACTGCCATCACCTCTCAATGGGAAATATCTCAAAAACTAGTGGTGTTATCTTTTGGTAAACTTGAACCAAAAGTCAAGTTGATTTCCTTCCAAGAACTCTAGTAAATCAAACCCTCCATTTCTACAAAGTGTTGTTTTTCTCTCCTAGCCATTGACAAAGGAAAATGTAAGATTTTGAAATCTAACTACAACTCAATAAAAATTGAACATCAACCTTTTATCCTCAACTTCTCATCTGCATGACAACTATTTTGATAATTTTAAGTGATATGTAAGGAAATTATTCAATGACTTTTATGAGGCCTGATCTTAAGAAACTTATATTGTCACTGGTTTTAATGAACTCACAGACAAGCGGAAAAACAAACCATGCATGAGATTATTGATAGAGTTGTGAACAAATTTCTGTGGGGATTCAGAGAGTTATGAGTTCTTCATGATGGAGAGTGTGACTAGAAGCTCTAAGCTGATTTTTGAAATCAAAAGTATGGATAATTAAGAAATAAATTCCATGATGCCGTTGCTCATATTTTCGTATTTGTATTTTATATTCACATTCCTGCAAAAAGAGGTATTAGCCCATACATTTTAATTCAATCTGATTTACCTTACTTAGGAGATATAAATCCACTTTATATTTTCTGTACTAACTCAAATATTCCTTGTTTTTGTATCTGTCTTGTAGACTGAAGGAAAAATAGAAAAAGCCTCTCCGAATATTCTAGAGCCAAGAAAGAATATAAATATGAAACTGAGAGCAGTGTCTCCAAAGATGTAAGCAAAATTAAGATCCAAAATATTAAAAAGCAATTAAGGAAATATAGATATTAAGAAAGTTGGACAGTATGACTATTAAAAATGAATCACAAATGTAATATGTAGAACTAAAGTACTGACTGATATTCTAATGTGACTATTAGGAAAATGATATGGATCCAAGCATCCTCAGCAAATGCCAGGTCATTTGAATTACTGTTAACATAAGGAATAAACCCAAAGAATGTAAAAATTTTAAATACTGTAATTTTAACTAAAATAATATTAAAATAACTTATGCAGTGCTTCAGTACAAACATATTAGTTTAAAGGGAATTCATCCATGTTTGAGGTTAGTAAAGTTAGGTTGAAACGATCACTAGGAAATTTCACAGAAGTGACTTTGATGAATTCACAAAATATGACTTAATAATTAAGAAATCATAATTAATGGTTGTTCCTTTGTTTATGGAATTTGATTCTTTGTAGGTCTTACTATTTTACATTAATACAGATCCTAACTACACAGAAACACAAGCTCATTGAATTTTAAACCTCTGAACTGATTTAGAAATCCTTACAACTCACTTTATAGAACTACTAGGTTATTTCTAATACGTATTCCAGGAAACCTGACCCCTCCTTCCACTTAGTGTTTCACAAGTGCTGAATCTGATTCTCTACCCTCACTGGACCCAGATCAATCTATTCGGAGATTTCAGAGGGTCTACAAAGTGCTAGGATAGAAAGTTGAAGCCACTAGAGAGATCTGTACTCACCTGACTGTGGGTATTGAGAGGAGGCAATGTTAAAGCACAGCGATTTTCAATCCAATATAATCTCAAACTAACTTGTCATTACTGGTTTTTCAACATACAACTATTTCACCATGCTGAATACTGGAGAAAACCTGCTTATCTGTTAGAATGAGGTCTAGGATGCCACAGTAACAAAATACCCCTAATCTGCATAGTTTAAAGCAGTAAAAAATAAAAAATATTACTCCTCACACTGTATCCATCTAGTTTGAAAATTATTTGCAGTATTCCTGTGGTATGGAGAAAGAACAGGACTAACTACATAATGGTTCACCCAGGCTTCTGCCCAGAAGTAAATATCTCACCCCTACTCACTTTTCAAAGCAAGTCACATGGCAAAAGGGGAATTGAAATACTGGCAAGGGCCCTAAAGATCACATGAGAGTTTACATATCTACTGCTATTTAAAGACTTGTTAATCCAAAGTAAATATTTTAGATCAATTTGCGTCATAAAGAAATCTGTAGCTAAAGGTAAACCAACCATCTTATGTCTTATGGCTGTAGCTTATGAATCTCTCTGAGTGAATTAGTGTCAATATTTACTATAAGATTAGTCAAAAATCAGGAATGTAGCCATTAAACAAGTGATATGTACCTAAATTGTATCTTGAGGAGAAACTTACCCTCATTCATTTATGTAGTTCAATTTGTCTTTTAAGTTCACTTGATGGTTATTAAACCTGGGGTGATACCTCTCTCTTCAGAAACAGAACTGACTGGAGCTTTCAAAAACTCATTTGTACCTGTGGGCTTTGAGGCTTAATGATCTCACCTTTTCTTCTTTTGAGCTTTAATTGGACAGAGTAGTGATTCAGAGGTGCTTACCCTAAGTTACTTAAAATCCCCCTCCCTACTCATCTCAAAATCTGCAGGGTAGTAGGGACATAATCTCCAGCTCTCCTGAACATGAGAGAATCTCTACAGATGGATATCTGTGCACTTTCTTATATGATGTCTTCAATTTCCTCCTGATGAAAGCATGCTCCCTTTACTACTGACCAAGTACAAACAGAGACGGACCTATCTAGGGTGGTGAGAAATTGGAAACATCATTCTAAGAAGAATGCCCACACTCCCAGTCTCCATTTCCTTCACTTATTCATTTTATTTCCCAGTTTTTTGTTTACCTTTATTCCCCACCCCATGCCCCATCTTTATCTCAGTTTTAAAGTACATGTTGTTTGAGTGACTAAGTCACATTCACAAACAAGTTACAAGATGACGCTGATTCCAGCAAAGTGCTATGTTAATGTAATAATGGTGGTTATATGAAGTAGGCACCAATTCTAGTTAAATACTCTTTAAATATAGGACTATAATTCAAAATTATATTTAGTTTATCATATAAACAATATATTCAGGGACATTTATTTTTGGGAAAAATTTTAATTGTCAATATCTCTTACAACTAAAATTGTGACTATTTAGATGTATTTTCTTACTTAATACACTCTGAAAAATAGTCCTACATCTTCTCAAAACTGAAAAACTTAATCCAATTTACTTTTTACATACTAGCCAAAATATGAAAATTGCAATTTTTTTCACATTAAAGTAAAAGAATTTTGTAGAAAATTTCCATAAACTAAAAACATGCTTCCTATAGACAAAATATTTACCAATATATAACATTTATCATTGCCTCATTTATGTTTGGACTTTCATGTCTGCTTTTTATAAGAAAGATAAAATAGTTAATGTGCATAGCAACTGAATGAGTTTTAAATTCATACATGTAATGTGATTGTTGAGTAGTGGCTTCCTGGAGGGGACATTCAGAAAGATTCTCAGGTTTGACAATAAGGTTTGGTGATTGACTATTGATATCTTCTCTGTATAGTGAAAGTCACTCGTTCTCAATGGCACACATGCTATTTTTTTTCCTTACTCAAAGTAAAAGCAGATAGGTTGGTTGTGAATAATATAGTTTAATGTGATCAAGACACAATATAAAGAATATAAAACAGCTTGGTTTGCTTTGCACATGCCATTTTCCTGTCAATACAATGGGTGATTTGCTTTAAGGTAGTTTTAATGATGGTTCTGAAGGTTAAAGAGAAAAATAAGATGTATTGATAGCTATATTGTGCTGGTTAAATGAGATATATCTAATAGAAGTGGTTGTTGTTTCATGACTTTTTGAAGTCCTGGGGGACTTCCAAAGGAGGATATTGCTCAGAAATATTTCTAAAAATGTTTCTGAGAGGAACTAGTCACAGAAGATCCCTTTGCAATTTGATCTTGGAAAGTCTGCATTTAAAGTTACATATCTAATAAAAAGAACATTGTAATTTATAGTAAGAAGAAAAGCCCCAAGGGATGGTCTTTGAGGACACCTCTGAAGTGTGACTATTTCTTTTAGGCTTTAAGTAATGAGGACACTGAAAACTTTCAGGCAAAACGAAAAGAATTTGCAAAGCATATGCTGTAAAATTGTCCTGGATACGGTGACAGTGAAAAGATAGTAAATTAATTTTTAATTTTTGCTACTTGTGCTTTATTATCCATTTTAGTACTCATCTTTTAATTTTTTTTAAATTATATTTAGTAAGATAAAGTAGATTTACATCATTGTATCTTTGGGGTTTATATGCTTAAATTTTTATATGCTTAAAAATACCCATTTTCATCTTGGTAATCAAGCTCACACACATTAACAAAGATCCAAACCTAAAATATCATAGAATGCTGTGTTGGGGGGTCACATGTGGAATAAAGAAGAAATTGAGATGGAAGAGATTGATAACGATCTATGAAGCCAGCCCACAGAACAGGGATCCTGGGAAGCATGTCCAGGTCCCACTTTAATGAAGTTGTGATGCCATTCATATACCCCAGCAAGGAAATGTTACAATGATGTGTTGAGGAAGTAGCAAAGCGTACATGACATGCAGTATGGAGGATGTGGGGTTGTGAGATAACAGGAGAATTTACCTTTGGGAACAACAGTCATTACTAATAGGTCATATGACTTTGGAACATTCCAAAGAGGCTAGGAAACTGGGTTACAGGTGAGAGATGTGCTATCGACCACATTCTAGTGTGTCAGAGAGGGCTAGAGACATAGGAAGTGTTCCTCTTATCTGAAGATCCATCTCTCTACCTGCTTCCATGTTCCAAGTATTGTAGACAATTTTTAACAAAAAATTCTTATAGCCTATAAAAGTAAAAAATTTAATAGTATAACATAAAATTTAATCATCACTTATAGATAAATATTAAAGAAACTATTAATCTTTATCTTAAACCCTGGGGTTTCAAGGCACAAAGATAAATACGATGATTTAGAACTGAAATATGAGTCAGTAACATCAAATTTGAATTATGTATTTATTACCAATTAACTATATGATCTAGAATAAGTCATATGATATGTCTGGACTTATCTGTTCAAATGTTTTGGATTAAATAATCTCTAAAATGCATTTTGATCCAAAATGTTATAAAGTACTATAAAGTGGGGTAAATACCCAGCTGAAGGCCAAACAATCAGTTAGGACAGCACTCAAGTGGGAAAGTGGAAACTTAAAGACAAGACTAAGGCACATGTCAACTTGTTGTTTGCCTTCATGGATTGGCAATTTAAAGAAGATCAGAGTTGTTTACCCTTTCTTTTGGTACAGCCAAATAACTTGCAGAGTCACTCCTGACTGGTACTCGAAAAAAACAGAGAACTGAAGAGGAAGGAGATGAGGAGCCAGGGAACAGGGGAAACAGACCTACCGACTCCATTTACGTTCCAGTTACTTCCCTGGAAGAAGTATGCTTCTATTGCCTTCGTATTGATATGGGATGCTCCCTTTAGTGATGGAGTCACTGGAATATGACTCTCCCTGCTTTTGGAAACATCTCAGAGTCACCTATGGGCATCTGACCCTATCCCTCATCTTCAGACCATATATCACAATCACTGGGAATTGTGCAGAATTAGAAAAAGGAATCTATTGCATCCAGCAAAGCTATTGACTCACAAATAAAATGCCACTTAGGAATTTTTAAGAATCTAGTAGGAAATCAGATACAGAAAATGGTAAATGGTAAATGATGCACAATGATAAATTTAATTTATGAAGGATTGGAACTATACAGAACTAGGAATCTCCTTTATTTAATTTTGTCAGGGAAGCTAGGGTATTTCCATGCACAAGCATTTGACAAGATTTCCATGCAGAAACATACAGGCTAGGAGACTGTCAATGCCCTTTCCCCAGGGAGCTAATATTGAAAGATGAATACCTGACCCAAGGCTCAGAACTCTCCACCATGGATATAAAAGCCCCCAATTATTTTTCAGAACTGCACTTCATTTTCTTTATTAGAACCTGTCGCTCTATCAGTCATATTTAAGAATGTGTTGATTGTCTGTGTTCTGCATTAAAATGCAAGTTCTGCAAGTTTGGGGCCTTACCTTTCTTGTCCACAAGTGCCTTGTAGGTACTCAATAAACAGTTCTTGCATGAATTGATGACCTCATGAATGTTTTACAAGGAAAGTACAACATGGTCACATTAAATGAGAAAGATTGTTATGCTATATTCTCTTTCTGTGTTGTGTGAACAAATATCCTCTTGGTTCCATATATAGTAGTGCTTACAATTAAGATTTTACACTTCCAAAAATCAATTAAATGTTTATGAAGAAAGTAATATGAATGCCATGAAGATATAACAAAATTCCTAGTGTAGTAGCTATTATGACTCAATAGAAATGGGAGTGCTTTGTATTCATTTCTCATTGCGAGTCTAACAAATTACCACAAAATCAATGACTTAAAACAATACAAATTTATTTTCCTATAGCTGTGAAGATTATAGTTCTAATATCACGTGACAAATAACTTCTAGGCACTCTAGAGGCTAACCTGTTTCCTGCTTTTTCCTCTGCTAGAAACTGCCTTGGATACCCTTGTTTGTGACCCTTTTTAAACATGACACACCATTCTGACCTCTGCTTCTGTCATCACATCTGCTTCTATGACACTTACTGTTTACTCACCCTCTTACAAAGACACTTCTGATTATATTGAGCAGACCAGGACAATCTAGGATCATCTCCCTACCACAAGATCCTTAATTTAATCATATCTGCAAACTCCCATTTGCCATGCAAGATGGTATTCACATTTATAGGGATTAAGATACAGACTTTGCAGACTTTTTAGGGAACCACTATTCTATCACAAGGAAACCTGATCAAAACTGAAGCATTGAGAACAAGTTGTTGATAAATAGAAGAATGTCCTCAATGCTCCACTACTCCCTCTATGAAAGTCTTTTGAAATGTCTCTTTGTAGTTATTCCACTAAGATCTCCTTACCACTTGACTCTGAGTTATCCTTGAACTTGTTTTAGTAAATAGAATGGGGTGGACAGGATGTTTTACCATTTGTAAGCATAGGCCTTTCATGTTCCTGCTTTTACTTTGGAAACCTGATCATGAAAACCATTGGTGGTAGCCAAGTGGATAATGGGAATAGTATCCAGTATTGTCATTGTCTTAGTCAACAGTGGACCCATACTGCTGTAACCTATTGGAGGAATAAGACCATCCTGGAGACAGACTCTCACCAACCTGTCTGTTGGCTACACGTACATGATTGAGCCCCCTTGAAGCTAGTCCAGGTCACGAGAATTGTCTAGCTAACCCAAGGAACAACAAAAACATTAAAATATTATTACTTAAGTCTCAGAGTTTCAGCATTGTTTTTCATCAAAGAGAATGTGTTTTACTAAGAGCAAGTCACAATGACGGTGATTAAAATCCAGGAAAGCAGAGATCTTGCTCCATGGTGAGATGAAGGACTTCTTGGGATGATGAAGGATGATAATAGGTACAGGGAAAGGATAAGGTCAAAACTACTGAATTCTTTAGAATAAAAACCAAGGAATTCTGATTTTTGGCTTGGGTA
The DNA here is from genome assembly GCA_004024945.1 of Uropsilus gracilis. Classification (NCBI taxonomy): domain Eukaryota; kingdom Metazoa; phylum Chordata; class Mammalia; order Eulipotyphla; family Talpidae; genus Uropsilus; species Uropsilus gracilis. The sequence continues at coordinate 19,403 of PVHY01021816.1, forward strand.
GCACATTGTGGATTTTACTTTCTGTGATCCCTCTCATGTAGGTTATCAGTTAGAGGGGGCTGGTTGTGTGAAGACAGTTACATTCTCCCTCTCTCCTAGAGCAACAATGTGGGTCTCTCCCACATGACCCACTTTCCCATGTATCCAGGGCTGAAAAAGGGAGAAACTTGTACCAAGCTGTCTTCATCTGCTTCTTCCCTGGCACTATGGTCTTGGAGAAAAAAACTTTTCCTCTTTAAAAACCACCTTTGATGCATGGGGGAGAAATAGCTATCACATCCAGAAAACTAATCAAGCTTCCTGGGAAATATGAATGTAAATAAAATATTGATTAAAAGCTAAAAGGAATTTAATTAGGTTACTTAGTTTAATAGTTTAATTTGGCAGAAACAGACAACTTGGACAAGGTTCTTTGTGTAAGCACATTTTAAATCACTAATTAAAATTTCAGATGGCAATCTGAGATTAGCAAAAGGATCTTCAAAGGCAAGCAAGATGCCCGTTTATTTTATTTCAAAACTCAAAGCAATACAAAGATGTTACTCTGAGTCCTCCATATTCATATATAAAATAATGTGAATTTGTGGACATATTATAACCCACTTTGACCCACATACCATCTGCAATTAATTTATATTGAACAGAAAACATAATTTCATAGGGAATCACCATGTATATTATATTTTCATGCAAGTATTGCCTGTGTTTTCAACAGAATAGATAAAATTGATCTTCAGAGATAAATTATTTCAAAGACAAAATGAACTCCCAAGCATGTACAACTTATGGCAGAGAAAAATTGCTATTTATTTAGTTTCACTCAGGTAGTTCATAACCATTTTGAAGTGAGACACCCAGAAACGCTCTATTCTGAGACCCTACTAGGTAATTACGTATCAGTATACTAAATGGCATGCTTCTAGGTCAAAGTCAAACTTGTGCTTCTTTTAAGATGGCCAGTCCAACAGTGTCTATCAGTCAAGGTTAGTGATTACAAGACAGGGCTTGGAGACTCATTGTCTGGGTTCAAATCCTGGTCGCCACTTATTAGTCAAGTGGTCTTCAACAATGTGATAGGATTCCTGTGCCTCAGTTTCACCACTTATAATATAGGAAATGTATGATCATACTTACTTCACAGGGTTATTATTAGACTTAAAAAGAACAAATTCTAATTACTTAGAACTTGAAGCTATGGGGTGTAGTCAATACACAATAAATTATAATTGAATGTATACAGGCACTTGATACAATTAACATAGTAGAATCACATAAAATTAATTTTAATAGAAGACCAAGAAAGATAAGCTTCACGGGCTTGGCTTTAAGATAAATTTGGATGCACAGTCTAAGTCTCATATTCACGAGGTATATGCACCTTGAGTAGACACTGAACTTTTCCGCTTTATTTTCCTCTCATATAAATGAAAATAAGCACACTACTGAGTGTGTTGTTGAAGAGCCAATGATACAATGCTCTTATAACCCAGATATTCAAGCTTGGCCCATTGGCCCATCATTGAACCTACAATTTCTAGGCTTTGTGGTTTTGCTCTGGATGTCAACAAAAGTAGAAGGTATATGTGCCCCCTTTTCTAGCCTGATCCCAAAACAAACTCCTATAATCAATATCAAAGCCAATGTTTGTTCACTGGGTAAAAATTCACTAAATCTATTTTCTAGTCAATTGTAACCATTTTCAATTTTTTCATAAACTGCAGGAGATACTATTAAAAATAAACATCTAATTCTAACCAGGTTTGATAGCAAAGCAATTTCAATTCAAGTTTTAGTTTGATGAGACACTGTAACTGACGCTTTAATGCTATAACAGCCATCCCTGGATACCCAGCTTTACCTCTACTCTAAATTTCTCTCTTAGGTCTTTTCCTGTTAGACTCTCATATCCTTGTGCTGAAGTATAATGCTGGTAGTTGTGGCTCCAGAAAGTCATAGTTTCGTAGATTCATGCTCCCTTTATAAACACCTGATATGAGTTTTCAAAGTCAAATAAAAAAGAGGAAGTGATTCTTTCTAACCTCCCCACCACACCTCAGTTCCATGTTAACCAGTAATAGGCTCTACATATGAAAATGACCAGGATTATTGTTTCAAAGCCTGGAGAGACTCACAACTTCTCTTCTTTGCACAATATGCATCATTTTAATGTCAGACCAAGGAAAGTGTTGAGTCAAATACTCAGCTGGCAATTGCACCAAAAAGGCCTGGTTTTACCAGGAACTGCACACATTCACTGACTCCTGGTTGTGCACCAAGAACTGGGCCCATTCCTTCACATGCAGTGAATTCAGTTCATTTTGTGCATCCTAGGAGTTGGGCATCATTGTAATCGTCCTACCAGGGATGAAAGAATAGTAAGTAATCCATTCAAGGACTTACCATTAGCCAATGATGGCAAAGGGAATCAAAGCTCTAGAATCAGTTTTATTAGCTGCCGCTGAGTTCTGAGACTTGAGGCCTCTAAGGACGTGGCAGTTCATAGAAATCTGTTCAGTGGACAAACCCAGTTTATTGTTACCAAGTAGGGACATGCATCTGGCGGTACCATATTGCTTTGTATGCAAAAGAAAAAAGAAACTTGGATTGTTTATGTTAATTCTTCTGCTTTTAAAATGTTGAGTATTAAGTTTAAAAAGTTTGTAAGCACCACTGAAAAGCACATCTCTAAGGATCATGATTTTGCAACCTTTAACTACAAAGTATAACCTACTGGAGGACAGGGTAAGTTTCCTGAAAGTTATGTATTTTCAGAACAAATTGCAGAATTGGTAAACTGAGGCTGGTATCCTCCATCATGGCTGACATTCAATCTTAAGTGAGAGTTTCCTCTGGTCTCTCATCTCATCTCATGGCCTAACCACTAAAATGGATAGAAAAATCTTCCTTCTATTGTATCAAAATAGGCCTTTTGGTGTTTGATTCTGGTGATCTTAGGCCTGCCCTCTGGAGATACACCGCTAAGACAAATCTTTCTTCTACAAAACACTTTCAGATTTTTGAAGACAGCTAACATAATTCCTTCATCTTCCCTTTCAAATCCCACAATCACAAATCCTTCAATAATTTCTATAACATGTTTCAAAGACTTTAAACAGTTTTTAAATAAAGGCAAACAATAACCTTTATCAGGCATCTATTATGTGCTATTCTGCTGGTGTCCAGAATGGATTTTTTTTGGATTCACAATCCTTTATCATAAAAGTATTTTGAGCATTTTTTGTAACTTTATACCTATATTGTGTGCATATGTGATACATAAATATGTATTTGAGTCTATAGGATCATGTTACTGTACACACAGAAATACCACATGTGTTATTTTTATATGATATGTACATATGTATTACTTCATGCATTTAATAGGCATAACTCTATTATTTGTCTTATATACAATTAGCTTAGGGCTTCTCAGTCTTGGCATAAGACCTGGACTGGAAGTTTTGGTTAAGGATGCTACTCTGTCCATTGTGGGGGCTCCAGAGTGTCTGCCCAGTGTATCTGCCAGCTTGCACAAGCAACCTCCTGACATTCCTTCATGGCAAAGTCACCCTCTGTGAACCACTGATTTAGAAGAAGGATCATCACTCAGTGCTAAAACTGTAAGCCATTGTTTAGATAGTCTTCCTGACAATTTTTCATGCACTTACCAGCTCCCTGCAGATCGGTTTAGATCATTATTGCTTGTATCTTTCAATATGTGCAAGAGAGGAGCATGTGCTGGGAGAGAGGATTATGCTCTTCTCTTTAGTCTTGGTTTCCTCTGCTACCACTGTTCATGTCCCTGTGATGGCTGCCTCTTCAGAGGCATTTCTCAAGTTGAGTCTCAAACTCACATACCAGGGTCCATTTCAATCCAGGTGTCTGTCACAATCCATCAAAAGGACATAAGCATAGACAAGAGAGGGCTAGTCTGCTGTCATGAAGGGCAGTGTGGACACTGCTTGTCATTTAAGTTGAGAGCATCTCCTTCTCTGCACAAATTGTCAATGTTTATGACCATGCTAATGATACATTGTTAGCCC
>PVHY01021817.1:0-23335 GCA_004024945.1 Uropsilus gracilis
GGAGGCAAACCCTTGAGATTACAAAGTTGTGAAATTTATATATAAATAAAGAAAAAAAAATCTTAAAAAAAAAAAGAAAAGAAAGTAAAATGGTAAGCACTGGGACTGCAGCTGCCAACAAGTTCTTGCAGGATAGCTTACAAATTATTAGTATAATAACAGATTGTACATTGTCTATGGCATAGAACTGTGGCCCTGATTAAAAAACAAAAAACAAAAAACAAAAAAAACAAAAAACAACTTCCACTCTCATTTTGTTTCACTGTTTAATGTATCTCAGACACATACTTTTACATGTAATTAGATTATATCATCATTTTCCTTTTGCTTCTCCTTTTTTGACCCCATTTCCATCTTCTATCACTCAGGTAAGGTATGTTAATAACTTCAAATCTGTGTCTCAGTATTTAGCCACACATTAAAATAATCCCATAAGGTATTTTTTATAAAATTTTGTTTATTATATGTTTATCTTATATACTTTATTTTGTTCCATTTTCAATATGTTACTGAGATGTGTTACAATAAAATTTACTCATTTTTAAGGGCTGAGTTTGATGAGTTCTGACAAATAGAGGCGTCTGTTTAACAATCACCAAAATTACAGAGTAATATATTTCCTTTACCCCAAATATTGTCTGTATACTCTTTCAGTCATTCTGCTGGTGGAAGTATTTCATTTTGGTTTTAGCTTGCATTCTCATGATAAGAAATGATGATCATTGTTTTATGTATTTTTTAGCTAATTTGAATCATGTTGGTTCAATCTTGGTACAGTTTTATTTTGGGATACTTGTCTTATTATTTATTTTTAGTAGAAGTTTATATATTCTGATCAAATCCATTGTTTAGTATAGTTATTGAGAATGTTTACTTTGTGGCTTGAGTTTTTATTTTCTTACTATGTCTTGAAGAAGCAAAAGTTTCTAAATTTGGTGGTTTTTAACTTTTTTATGTTTTGTGCTTTACATATTCTACCTAAGACATTTTTCACAAAGTCATGAAAATTTTCTCTTATCTTTCCTTGAAAATTATTTTTGTTTACATTTAAGTTAATAGACCATTATAAATTAACATCTTGGTTGTGTTAATTAAAGGTTGATATTTATTTTTTTCTATATGAATATCCATTAAAGATTATGAAAATAATTTTTGGCCTATTGAATTTCCTTTGCCTTTTTGTAAAATATTCATCTAAGGACATATATAGGTGTATGTCTACTTCTAAGCTCTATTATGATCCACTGATTTTATATTCATGGTTATACCAATTTCATACTCTTAGAATTGTCATTCTAAGATGGAAAATCAGATAATGAAAGGTTTCCTGCTGTGTTCTACTTTTACTTTAAGAATTTTTTTTTGTCTATTTTAGTATTAGTTTGTAACTTTCCATGAAAAATGCTGCTGGGATTTTTATTTATATTATATTGAGTATATAGATGCATTTGGAGAACTGCCATCTTAAAAATATTGAATCTCTGAAAGATTAAATATGGCATTTTTTCACTTACTTAGCTTTTCTTTACTTTCATTCATAAATATTTTGTAGTTTTACTATGTACTTCTTGCAGATATTTTATTAAATAGTATTTTTGTTTTGTTATCATGATTGACACTGATAGATCCTCTATCACGGTGGCATTTATTTTAATTCCTTGTTTCCTGAGGATTTTTTGAGTAATAAAATATGTGTTAAATTTTATTGCTTAAAAAAATCTTATATCGAGATGATCATGTAGGTTTTTTTCTTTAATCTCTTGTATGGTAATTATGCTGATTTTTTAAAAAAAACATTAAGCAAATTTTGGATATGCAAGATATACTCCACTGGGTATATGATACACATTTATTGGCAGTTGTGTGTCATACTTTGTATATATCATCAAACTTAATTTTCTAAAAAGTTTTAGGGATAGGAGTTAGTTTTCTATGGAGTTATACTTAAATGTTATCGAATTAGTGACTTAAGCAATAAGTTAATATATTATCTAACCATCCTACAAGTCTGAAGTCTGAACCGCCTGTATCACAAAGTTAAAAATCAAAGTTTCACTTGGATTGAGTTCTTATCTAGAGGCTGTGGGGGGAAAATCTGCTTCAGAGTTTATTCATATTGGCAGAATTTACTTTCTTACAGTTATAGAACTGAGATCCTCATTCCTTTTGTGACTTGTGGGGAACAGCTGCAAGCAGTAAAGTTCACCTTCAAACCATTCCATAGAGTCCCCTATGTTTGAGGTGTAATGATGTCACATTCTTCTTGCTTTGATTGTATCTTTTGTGTTTTTCTTTTAAAGAAAAATTCTCTACTTTAAAGGCTCGTGTTATCTGATCAGACCCACCTGTATAATCTTCCATTTCTACGTATAATATATTATTTCCTGGAGTAAAATTCATCATATTCAAGGGTATAGGTATTATGAAAAATATGTAGCATGTTGTAATTCTTGGGAACTATTTTAAAATTGGTCTACCATAGCCTGCCATCTGTTTCCCAAATATACAAATCCTTATCAAATGTACAATGCATTTATTTCCTCTGAAGACCCCCAAGATTTCACCTTATTACATCATTGGCTAAAATACAGAATCGAGTCTAAATCTTATTTTTTCAAAATCTCAAACTGTTAACATTTAAGTCATGTAAACTATATGCAGATGAGGCTCTTGGGTACAACCCATAGAGTATAATCCTAGGACATTATTATTTGTCCTCTGTCAATCCATGAAATTACAGACAACACATGTTGTCTCCACACTCCCAGTATACAATAATGGAACAAGCATAGACTATAAATAGACTAATAGTTATAATCTTCCATAACTACTGTTGAGCTCTCATTTGTGTCCTGAAAGGTCTTGACTATACTCTCCCCTCTTGGTTTTGCCTTTTTTTATATTTCCTTTTTTTAAATGAAAGAGCATGTACATCCATTTGAATACTTTTATCAGTTTAATTTCTTCCAGTGGATTATTGAACATCCAGCAACTTCATTTCATGTTGCATTTCTCTGTTCCTGTTTCTCAAGAACCTCAATGAATAGCATTTATAACTTTCAAATATATTCTGTAGTTATCTTTTCTTATCATTTCTTTGTCATATCTTCCATCATACTAAGAATCACCCCATAAAATAATTTGGGAAATGTTTTTCCTCCTAAATCTTCTATAAAACTATCTCTAAAGTTAGTCTCTCTTCAATGAATATATTTTAGAATTCACAACAAAGCTACTGTGCCTGAAAAATTCAAACATAAATTTCATTTTGTTTATGTGTTATATAATCTGAATGAGATTTGGTAATTTGCGTCTTTTAAGGGATTTGCTCATTTAACATTTTATTAAAAAGTATAAAATTTTTCACAATGAATGTAAGATCTGTAATGACTTCCTTTTTTCCATGCCTAGTATTGATAATTTGTGTTTTTTATTCTTGATCAACCTGTGTACAGATCTTTAATTTTATTGCTTTTAAAGAGCAAACTTTGATTTCATTAATTTTCTTTTCTGTTCTTCTGTTTTCAATTTCATTACTTCCTGCCTTTGTATTTTTTATTTCCTTCCTTCTGTTTATTTTGGATGTTCTTGCATGTAAATGGATGTTTTAGTTTCTACTAGAAAAATCTAGATCTTTGATTTAAGAACTTTTCTTATATATGCATTTAGTGATTAAAATTTTCTTTTGAGTACTGTTATTATGTTAGATGAATCCCAAATATGTTGAATTGTGTCTCTATTATAATTTTCTTTGTAATTTCTTTTTCATTTTCATTTTCTTTGTAATTTCTTATGTCTATGATTTGTTTAATAGTGTAAGTTGTTTAATTTTCAGTTATCTGAATTTCCCTTAAATATATTATTTTGATGACTTAATTCAATTGCATTTTTGGTCAGGGAAAAAGTGTATAAAATTTCAATCTTTTCCAGTATTTTCAAGATTTATTAAATGATCCATCATGTGGTCTATCTTCATGTACATTTGTTAAGCATTTGAAAATGACTGTTGTTCATCACTGTTGGGTATGATGGTCTATAATTGGCAATTAGGTTAATGTGGGCTTTTCCCTCCCATATTTATTGAGTTATAATTGATACATGACATTATGTCTGTTTAAAATGTGCAATATGATGATTTGGTAATGTATATGTTGCAAAATGTGTACCACAGAAAATTTAGCTAATAAATCATTTGCCTCACATCATTACAATTTATGTTATGGTTATTAGTGTCATTTGATCTTCTATATCTTTACTGATGACATTTATTGACAATTTTATCATTAAAAAATTTCCATAAGCTCATTACCCTATAGAGTATTTTCCTTTGATATTTATTATGATACAAGTCTGAGTGGTACACATTCTCTTAGTTTTTGTTTATATGAAATTTATATTACTTCCATCTTTGAAATTTATATTCTTTGAACATAGAATTCTTAATTGATATCTTTTTCTTTTCAGTCCTATGAATGTCATTTCAGTGTATTCTGACATCCAGAGTTTCTAATAAATCCTCTATTATCCAATAATTATTGGATAATTGTTGGATATTAAAAATTATTCTCTGCATAACTTTCTGATTTCCTTTGGATGCTTTCAAAAAATTTTTTATCTTTACTTTTCAACATTTTGTGTATGATGTGTCTAGAAGAGCTTTTATTTTTATCTTTTGCTTAAAGTTAGTTGAGATTCTTGCATGTGGCACTCATTAAAGAAAATAAACATACAGATTTGTTTTCATATTACTCTTTCTTTCAAGAGTAGATTTCATTTTTGTTTGCTTTTGCATTTTCTCTGTTTTCTGGAATCTACCCTCTCATGTATATTATAACTGTAAGCAGTGATTTATGCAGTTTAAACTCTGAATTTTGGAGTCAGTATTCTGTGTTTCTTACACTGTTAGGATTTTTCTAGCTTCAACAGATGTGAACTCTGATTTCTGAACTTTGACATGGTAAAGCTGTAATCCTTTCAACTATCATTTTCCTCTTTCCTTCTGGAAATTTTACTAACTTATAATAGATTTTGTCTTTTTCACAACCTATAACCCCAGCTCTTCTTTTACATTTTCTATACCCTAACAAATTAAATATCTAGCTTCAAACTTAATAGCTCCTTTTTCAGCTGCCTCTTTGGTTTAACTTCTTATTATGTTTTTAATTTTTATTTTTCCCCTATTCTCCTGTTTCAACTTATTTTTACATATTTGGCTTATTTTAAATGTTCATATTTGTAGTCTTTATTTAATAATACAGTGTCTCCTAGCTTTGAGAGTGTAGGTTGCATTCCCGTATTATGACAAGTGATTCATTTTCATCCAGGTTCCTTAATTATAACTTCCTTCTGTGCATCATGCAAAAGTTTCAACCTGCTAGAAATTTGAAGTATTTTAAGTATAAGCCCCTTGGTACAAAATTCAGCACTGATTCATTCTTTGAAAGACTATGAGTGATTTTTAAAGAGATGCAGTTAGGACTTGTTTCCTTCCTTGATCTACACATGAAATTCAGGATGAATGTAGTGTATAACTTTTAGATTCTACTATTGGTGGTGACAGGTAACTTTGATAAAAGCAAAATTAAATAGTCATACTTAAGTGGTTAGTAGTTATTATTTTTAATCAGTGTTAAACAGAAGCAAATGACAACCTCACTTATAATGAGAACACTGAAAGGAAATAAGATTCTCATCCAAGACTTTAGGAAATGAAGTTAAGTAATTATTTTAGGAATAAGGATGAAGTGTCTATTCTTGTGTTTTTCATTATATTTTTTCCATAATCATTCTGACCTAGAGTGCTTAATGAGCTACAGATATGACTCTTCCTTTTAGAAAACAAGCAGTAAGCTATTTGTTGAATTGGTGGGAGTTTCCATTCATGAAAAGAAAATTTTATCAATTTGTATTTTCAAATTTTCAATCAAACTTACATGTAAACAAATTTCCAGCAAGAGTATATGTTCCTTAAAATTTCCTTCTTTTGTAATTGACATTAAATATTGTCTTTAGCTTGATCAGTAAATCACAAATTAAATTTATGTGTATCAGGAAAAATGCAGTGAAAAAAAATCTTTATAATATTTATGGAATTTTTCTCTCAGTGGAATGGCTTGTGTATACTGAAAACAGTATAATCAGATTTTTAGAAACCTGGATTAAAGTTTTATTTATGTTGCTTGGTAATTTTTAGCAGTGTTTTAATTTCCCTGAGTTTCAGATTTCTCATTTTAAGATAAGAATGGTCAAGAGAGATAGTTGTTGATACCTCTACTAATTCTGACATTTTGTATTAAGGATTGACACAAATTTACTGAGTATAAAACACCTTTGACTATTCTGTTCTATCTAGCTTCATACACATATTCTAACTCTCGGTATTTCAAGATCCAAGCTATCTTTATTATTTTTCTGATTTATAGGCCACTTAGACCAGTGACTTTTAAATAATTCAATTCACATCTCTCAGAGACAGAGTACAGAGCCAGTGGGATTTAAATTCAATGCATCAAACATTTTTATAGACTGAAATGGATCAAATGTATAAACTTTAAATTTTCTAATATAGACAGGTGTTCACATGATTAGCAAAAATAAAATGATTAAATTCAATGTCCATTAAATTAAAAAAATAATTCTTAAAAATATTTTATTGCAGTATTTTTTTTTTTCTGATAGATACTTATGAAATTTGGACAGATTAACAAAGCTAAATCAAATTTTTTGTTATTCTAAGTTTTCCAAATAGTCGTGACTAAAATGAAACTACTCTCATACAGGGATATTTGGATATGTGAAAATTTTGCTTTTTGATAATAGTAAAATAAGTTTAACTGATATTACACTATTTTCTTATATTTCATTTATCTCTATATGGGTGACCTCTGAAAATAAATCTTGTCAGTTTTTGGTAAACCTGGAAAACTAGATTTTTACCCCCCACAAGAGTGATAAGGGTTTAATAATGAAGATCCACAAGGAACTCACACAGCTAAACAAAAAGAAAACTAGAAGCCCAATCAAAAAATGGGGAGAACTAAAAAGAAACGTCTCCAAAGAGGAACTACAAATGGCCGACAGGCACATGAAAAATTGCTCAACATCACTAGCAATAAGGGAAATGCAAATCAAAACCACAATGAGATACCACTTTACACCAGTAAGAATGGCCCACATCAAAAAAAGTCAACAACAAGTGCTGGCGAGGATAGGGAGAGAAAGGGACACTCTTACATTGCTGGTGGGAATGTAAACTTGTCCAGCCTCTATGCAAAGCTGTATGGAGGGCCTTCAAATTAATGAAAATGGAACTACCATATGACCCAGCAATTGCTCTCTTGGGAATCTATCCTAAGGAGACCTCAGTGTTTGTACAAAGGGACACATGCTCGGGTGTTTATTGCAGCACTATTTATAATTGCAAGGACACGGAAGCAACCAAAATTTCTGAAAACAGATGACTGGATGAAAAAAATGTGGTGTATATACACAATGGAATATTACCCATCAATTAAAAATGACAAATTGGATGATTTTATGATAGCATGGATTGACTTAGAAGAATTCATATTAGCAGAAACAAGTCAAAAAGAAAAAGACAGAAACCAAATGGTTTTGCTACTATATGGGACATGGGAAAGATAAAAAGCCATGAAGAAAAGTCAAAACAAGACAACACTGGTCTGCAACATTGGTCTCAGTTATGACTTTGGGTATTTGACATCAGCAAAGGAAATTAAAACAACAATAAACAAATGGTCTACATCAATTTAAAAAGTTTTTACACATGGAAGAAACTCTCACTAAAACAAAAAGATAGACCACTGAATGGGAGAAAATGCTTGAATATTATGCCTCCCATAAAGGGCTAGAGTTTAAGATCGATGAAGGTTTCATACAAATCAGCAAAAAGAAAGCAAGTGACCCATTAAAAAAATGGGTATCTCTATTTTATAGAAACTGCTCCAAAGAAGACATGTAGAACGTCTCCAGGCACATGAAAAAAATGTTTGTCAGACCTTATCAGATATATGCAAATCAAAACCTCATTGAATTACTAACTCACATGAGAGAGACTGAACCCTATCAGAAAAACAGGAAATAGTGCTTGCTTCAGCAGCACATATACAAAAAAGAGAAGAAAAGAAAAGAAAAACTGGAAATAGCAAGTGTTGGTGAAAGGGTGGCAAAAAAGGAATGTTCTACTCTGCTATTAAGAACAATAGGGAAATTTCTAGCATTAAAGATAGAGCTACCATGTGATTCAGCAACTGCTCACTTAGATATCTCCCCAGAGAATTAAAGAACATTAATTTGAAGGGATGCGTACACTTTGATGTTCATGTCAACACTATTTACAATAGTCAAATTGTGGAAATAACCTAAGTGCCTGAAAACAGATGAGTAGAGAAAGATATGTATGTATATACAAGAAACAATCTTCCAACTAAAAAAAGCTTAGATGAAAACTTTCCATGTGTAAAAACATGAATGGAACTGGAGGATTTTTTGCTAAGTAAAATGGGTCAAAGTAGAAGGATAAATACTGAATGATTTCACTCACATATGGAATATAAAGACAGCAAAGAAATAGAATAAAGCAAATTACAATAACCTTCAACATCTGACTATAGAATTGAAGCTTCCAGAAAGGCAAGATGGGGGGCTAAAAGGGCAGGAGTATCCATTGGTTGACAGGGCAGAATTATTGGTACTTTGTTGATAGGTATGTATGTGAAAACATATTATTTTGTGGAAATAGGAGCATAAAATCCTAAAATAAATGTAGTCAACCAATGTTACCTCAATAAACATAATAAATAAGAAAAATATATTAAATAAAAAAGTGGAGTAGTATAATATTTGAGACCATTTCATTTGGGTTATGCGGCTCATATTGGGTGACAGTTCTTATGCTAGATAATTGTGTGACTGTGTGAAAATGTCATTATGCTTCTTTGATGAAAATTGTGCAAAGACTCAAATATTTACTTCCCTTTTAAATCTTAGATGGCAACAAAATATCCATGGGGTATATTTAGTGTTAAGTATAGAATATGGAGTAATTACTGTGGCTGAAGCATGAATTAACAGTAAGAGGGGAAAAGAATAAGTACAGAGACTACAGCAGGCAAAATTTTAAGATGACCTTCATGATTCCATTTCTCTGGTGTATACATAATTTCTATTTGTTCAATCAAATACTTACTTTGGTAGTTCTGTGAGAATACTTATAATAACGTAGATTTCCAATCGTTAACCTTAACATAAGCAGATTACTGGGAACAAGACAAGAATATTCTTTGTCACCACTTCTGTTTAACTTAATGTTAGAGGTGTTGTAAAAACAATCAGACAAAAACAGCAAATAAAGGGCAGTCAAGTAGGAAAAATATTGGAGAGATAATGGCAGATTGGACTATAGCACTGGCAGTGGAGATAGAAAAAATATAGAAGATATTCAGGAATTTTTTTTTTTGTTTTTGAAATATTTATATATATTTTTTCTTCTTTTTCTCTTTGTTTTTAATTTATATTTTTTATTGATTTGTCACAATTGTGCATTAATTGATCCCTCCGCATCCCTCCATATCCCCCCTCTGTATCCCCCCTTCAGTCACTCCTCCCATTTTTCTGCAAATTGTTGGTTGGTTAAGTTGATGTTCAGTTGTTGGTTGTTTGACCTGCTGTTCACCTCCCCTGCCTTCTTCCCCCTCCTCCTCTCTCACTCCATAGTTCAGTCTCATTGGTTGTTTTCATTTTTTCTTATTTGTTTGTTGGTTTTTTCCTATATCCATCATATAAGTGAGACCATCCTGTACTTTTCTTTTTCTTTTTGACTTATTTCTGCCAATATGAGTCCCTCTAGTTCCATCCAGGTTGCTGCAAATGACATGTGTTTGTCCTCCTTGATGGATGCGTAGTATTCCATCGTGTATATGTACCACATTTTTTTTTAGCCAATCATCTGTTTGGGGGCATTTGGTTTGTTTCCAGTTCTTTGCAACTGTAAACAGGGCTGCAATGAACATGTGCATACATGTGTCCTTTTGAATTAATGTCTTCATGTCCTCTGGTTAGATTCCTAGTAGTGGGATTGCTGGGTCGAATGGTAAGTCCACTTTCAATTGTTTGAGGGTCCTCCACACTGTCTTCCATAGTGGCTGGACCAGTTTGCACTCCCACCAGCAGTGTAAGAGAGTTCCTTTTTCTCCACATCCGCGCCAACATTTATTGTTGTCTGTTTTATGTGGGCCATTCTTACTAGTGTAAGATGGTATCTCAGTGTGGTTTTAATTTGCATTTCCCTGATTATTAGTGAAGTGAAGCATTTTTTCATATGTCTATTAGCCATCTGTATCTCTTTGGTGAAGTGTCTTTTTAGTTCTTCTCCCCATTTTTTGAGTGGGTTTTTTGCTTTGTTTTTGTTGAGCTGTGGGAGCTCTTTGTGGATCTTTGTTATCAGACCCTTGTCACTTGTCTGCAGGGCAAAATTTTTCTCCCAGTTGGTTGGGTTTCTTTTTGTTTTGTTTATTGTCTCTTTTGCTGAACAGAAACTTTTTAGTTTGATGTAATCCCGGCTGTTTATGCTTTCCTTCATTTTTTGGCCAGCCATAGTTGTTTCCCCAAATGGATTTCTGAGGTGAAATTCATGAAGGGTTTTGCCCAGGTTTTCTTCTATGTATTTTATGGTTGCAGGTCTCACTTCCAGGTCCTTTATCCATTTTGAGTTAATTTTTGTACAGGGTGTGAGGGTGTTATCCTGGTCCATTTTTTTTTTTACAAGTTTTGATCCAGTTTTCCCAGCACCATTTACTGAAGAGGCTATCCTCGTTCCAGGGTATGTTTTTTGCCCCTTTGTCAAAGATTAATTGACTGTATATGTATGGTTTTATTTCTGGATATTCAGTTCTGATCCATTGGTCTGTTTGTCTGTTTTTGTACCAGTACCATGCTGTTTTAAGTATTATGGCTTTGTAGTACAGTTTGAAGTCTGGAAAAGTAATACCTCCGTTCTCTCTTCTGTTTGTCAATAGGGTTTTGGCTATTCGGGGTCTTTTGTTGTTCTATATGAATTTCAGTAATTTTTGTTCTATCTCTTTAAAATATATCATTGGGATCTTTATTGGAATTGCATTGAATCTGTAGATGGCCTTTGGTAGTATAGCCATTTTGATAATGTTGATTTTTCCGATCCATGTACAGGGAATGTCTTTCCATTTTTTACATCATCTTCTATTTCTTTTAAGAATGTTTTATAGCTTTCTTTGTATAGGTCTTTTACGTCTTTTGTTAGGTTAATTCCCAAGTATTTGATTTTCTTTGGTGCAATGGTAAATGGGGTGTTTTTTCTAATTTCTTCTTCTTCTGATTGATTCTTTGCATATATGAATGCTGTTGATTTTTGTGTGTTGATTTGGTATCCAGCCAACTTACCAAATCAGTTTATTATTTCAATCAGTTTTTCTGTTGATTTTTCTGGGTTCTCTACATAGAGAATCATATCATCCGCGTATAATGATAACCTTATTTCTTCTTTCCCTATTCGGATTCCTTTTATGTCTTTCTCTTGTCTTATTGCCCTAGCTAGGACTTCCAAATAGAAACCAAAAAGACCATCGAGAAGATAAACAAAACCAAAAGCTGGTTCTTCGAAAAAATAAATAAAATTGACAATCCCCTGGCAAGGCTTACAAAGAAAAGAAGAGAGAAAACTCAAATAAACAGGATCATAAACGAAAATGGAGATACTACAACAGACCCAGCAGAAATCCAAAAGATAATTAGAGACTACTATGAACATCTATATGCAAGCAAATACAGCAACCTGGAAGAGATGGACAAATTCCTGTAACAATACAGTCATCCAAAATTGAACAAAGAAGAAATAGAAAACTTAAACAGGTCAATCACAAACAGTAAAATTGAGGCAGTCATCAAAACTCTCCCTAAAAACAAGAGCCCAGGTCCTGATGGTTTTACAAATGAGTTCTACCAAACATTCAAAGAGGAACTAACACCGGTACTATAAAACTCTTTCAAAAAATTGAGAAAGAAGGAAAGCTACCAAATACCTTCTATGAAGCAAACATTACACTAATTCCAAAACCAAATAAAGATAGTGCAAAGAAAGAAAACTACAGACCAATCTCCCTAATGAACACAGATGCAGAAATTCTAAACAAAATCCTGGCAAACCAAATCCAACATTGCATAAAAAGGATCATCCATCATGACCAAGTGGGATTCATCCCAGGGGCACAGGGATGGTTCAACATTCGAAAATCAATCAACATAATCCACCACATCAACAAAGAGAAGAACAAAAACCATATGATCATATCAATAGATGCAGAAAAAGCATTTGATAACGTTCAGCATCCTTTCATGATGAAAGCCCTGGAAAAAATTGGTATAAAAGGAACATACCTAAACATAATAAAAGCTATATACGACAGACCCACAGCAAATATCTTCCTCAATGGGGAAAAACTGAAACCATTCCAATTAAGGGCCGGAACCAGGCAAGGATGCCCACTCTCTCCACTCCTTTTTAACATAATTCTAGATATTCAGGAATTTTAAAGTTGTTATGACTGTAACATTTGGTGGGGGGGGGTAAGGGAAATGGGTTAAGGCAAGTGTCTGATTTGCTGAAAACTGAATGCGCACCATGTTAAGTGAACTACAGGGTGGAGAATGTGAATTGGGCTTTGATGTGCAGAGTTTGATGTACTTTTGAGAAAGTTAACAGGAGATGTCACTGGTATGTTGCTGAAAACTGAAGCCATGGCTTGGATGCCATCATCTGTGGAGAGTTTGCTATGAGAAGTGGATGGAATTCATACAACTCAACAAAAACCAGAACATAACCCTATCCAGTAAATGGGCAGAAGAAATAATCAGACACTACTTCAAACAAGATATACATACTGCAAATAGATAAATAAAAAAATGATCCTCAACATTTATCTCAGGATAAGTGTGAGAATGATCCATAGCTAAACGATCAGAAATAGTTAGTGCTGAGGAAGATGGGAAGAAAAGCAAACCCTCCTGCCCTGCTGGTGACAATACAGATTAGCCCAGCCCATAAAAAAAAAAAAAAGTATAGAGGTGTCTCAAAAAACTTAAACATGGAGCAACCATACAATGTAGTAATTTCACTGAAAAATTTGAAAACACTTAGAGAAAACGTGTCTTCATTGGTTGTTGCAGTGCTGTTTACTATAGCCACATTATGGAAACAAGCTATGCTCCCAAACTGATGAGTGGATTAAGAAGATGTGATGGATATATAGAATGCAATATTATTCAGTGATCAAAAATATAAGCTGGTACCATTTGTGGTAATATAGATGGAGCTGGAAGGTATAATACTAAATGAAATAAATCAGAAGGGAACTACTATGTGGAAAGTAGAATAATTAAACTAAAGATCATGTAAAGACAAATTTAAAAATATTTTACATTTTTGCAGGTAAATATGAAATGAAGTAGTACTGTTATAGTAAGTCTATAGTTAACTCTTTTTCAAAGTGGCTTTCCTATATTGTAATCCAACCAATAATAGATTCCTCTGTGTATCTGGTTTTATTCCAATAGCATGCTCTTTTATTATAATGAATTTGTAGTGTTTGAAGTCTGGGAGTGCAATGCTCCCATCTTCCCCCTTTTAATCAGAAGAGCTTTTGCTCTTTGGGGTTTTTTGTGGTTCTCTATAATTTTAAAAATATTTGTTCTATTTCTTGGAAGAATGTATTGAGATTTTTATTGTAATTACATTGAGTCTGTAAATTGCTTTTGGTAGGATGGCCTTTTTTATAGTGTTTATTCTTCTAATCCATGAGCAGAGACTTCTTTCCATTTACTTGTGTCTTCTATTTCTCCTTATAATATTTTGTAGTTTTTCTTGTATTGCTATTTCACCTGTTTTGTTAAGCTTATTCCCAGGTATTTAATTTTGGGGGATAAAATAGTAAATGGGAAGGTTTTCTTAATTTCCTTCCCTTGATTTGATTGTTTTCATATAGGAAGTCTCCTAATTTTTGTGTATAGATTTTGTGACCTTCTACTTTACTAAATTTGTTTGCTTTTTTTTTTATCAGTTCTTATGTGAATTTTTTTGGATTCTTTCCATATAATAATGTCATATGCATATAATGGTAGGAAAATCTGTATTAAATTAAATATCTATCTAATTAAATACAGATATTAAATTAATTAAATAGATATTGCAAATATATTACAGATATATAGCAGTTTCTATTGTTATTTTGATGATTATGTCTAGGGTTGCCAAACCCTTATCATACAGGACTATCTAGTATGCTAAATTTTCTGAAATAGAAATGAGATAAAACCTCCAAACTCCATGGCAACCAATTGTTAGGATACACAAAAGACTTTGTAAACAATCAGCTGGTATTAGGAAATATAGATTTTTTTTTGCTTTTCATCATGTCACCCTTTGTAATTGTATATATTAGCTCATTTGTTCCTCGGTACTGTAAAAATGAACTCCTCAATAAATCCAGACATGTGTCTCTCTTGCCTGATAACTTTCCAAACATTGTTTCTCAGTCAGTCTTCTAGATTCAACTATTTCTAGAGTAACAGTCATCAAAAGGTTTATTTTTTAAATAAAACTAGATAAGAAATTGGATTTTCCTCCTAGTTAACTTTCGTAACCTGGAAATGAGGTAATATGAGAAATGAATAGAAAAAAGGTTGGAAATATTTTTGAGGTTGACTCTGTCATGCTCAAGCAATTTCTTTCTAGTTGACTGAAAGAAAATTCTTTCTACCTGAGGGTGTATATCTATTATATAAGTAAAAGAGCTGGTCCCTATTGTTTATGCTACTGTGAGTTTTGGGTTAAAATGATCATCTGTGCATTTATTTGTAATTATCTCAGGAGACTATGAAGTACCTAGCTTTTATGCCTTTGTACTTGAGGGAGAACACAATACATTTATTAGCTTGTTAGCTTATTTTGCTAGGTTCTCTTTGGGGCTTTTGTTTTTGCTTTTCTAATTAAGCTGCCTTTGATTTTCACCCCATTCAATCTTGCTCTCTGATTTTATTTTTGGTTTGATGTAACAGTTAATTTTTTCCTTTAGGGTTTTCATTGATATTTTGGCTTCCTTATAATTGTATTTTTCCAATCATAGTTTGGCAGTCTTTTCCTAGGCTTCCTAATGACTGTGCCTACTTGGAAATCAGAGGACAAGGGAAAGAAAAGTAAACATAATTCCTTGTGATATTGAGAAGATCAAAAGTTATGGAATGGAGAAAATGTACACAATGAGTATTCACTGATACATAAAATAAAATATTGAGGTCTTCGGAAATGCTTAATGCATGTCAGTATTTTTCACAATTTTATTTTCAACCTCTCAGTGCCTTTATACATTAAAATTGTTTCATATAAATAGCATTTAGCAGGATCTTGTTTCTTACTTTTTACTAAATGTAATATCTCTCTTTTCTGATAAATGGAATAATCGTTCCATTTATATTTAATACACTCACTGATCTGAAGGGGTCAAAATCCTGTTTTCTACTTATTTATTCCTCTTTTTTGTTTCTGTTTTGTCTTTTTGGAACAAATAATATTTTTGTATAATTCTTATCTTGCTTTGACATTTTTAGCTATTTCTAGTTAATTTTGTTAATGGTTATTCTAGAAATCACAATAAAGTTAACAAAGTATGTATTTAAGTAGTAACAATAATAGCAATGACAATGTATCACTTCAAGATTTATATAAGAACTTTATAAAAATGTAATAATATAAATGCATACTATTTTTATTTTCCTCATTCTTTTTGGGCAGGAGGATGAGGTTAATATGACATAGAGACTAACTTCCCAAAATCTTCATTCCTATATTTAAATAATAGTCAAATCATTCAAAAAACACAGAAATGTAATATAAAGTAAATAGATAGTACTATAAAAAGTATTGTATGTTTACTAAGCAATTAATTCTTTAAGACAAACATGCTTTACTCCTTAACAAAGATCCTGTGTTTCCTCTGGTATCCTTTTTAGTCAAAGTAACTCTTCTATTTTGGAGTATGAATTTTATGGAGACAGATTCTGTCTGGCTCCCTGATAACACTTAGACTATTTTCATGAATTGAAGGATATTTTCACTGGAGATAGAATTCTAGAGTTCACATTTTTATCTCATTTTTTTTTCTTGTAGTACTTTAGATTCATCACTCCATTGCCATGTGGACTTGGAAAATAGTACCCATCAGTCATGTTCTTTTTTTTTCCGTGTGTACTGAGATTTTTATTCTCTGGTTACTTCTAAAAATTGTCTTCTAACTTTGAATTTCTGGAATTTGATTATACTATAGGTGGGCAATTTTTTAATGTAATTATCCTTTTAACCTTACTGAGAATTTGGGATCAATGTGTTAATGTGTGCCCTCAGTTTTTAAAGCTTTTAGCCAATGTCTCAAATAGTATTCTGTCTCATCTTTTTCCTTTTGGGGGAATACAGTTGCACATAATTGTTTTGTTCACTATTTTTTTTTTAAATGAGTTTTACTTGAGATTCCTTTTTCTGCCTTCAAGTTTTCTGCTCTCTGCTATTAAGCCATCTAATGCATTTTTTAATTTGGACATGGTATTTTTATTTTGAGTCCTTTCAGTTAGTACTTATTTTAGCTTTTATAACTCATGAATTTGTCTGTCACTATATATCTAACCCACTTTGTATTTTTAGATCCCATGAGAAGATACTAGATCCTCCAATATCGTAATAACAATTTTCTTAAAATAACTGAGTTCATCCCACCATTTAAAAAAATTATATATATGTATATATATACATATATATATGTATATATATATATGTATATATATATATATATATCTCACATCATTGTGATACCTGGGGGTCCCTCACCACCTCCCCTCCCTGGCCACTCCATTCCACCATTTTGGAAAAATTTGTGTCTATGTTCATCAACTATTTTTTCCCATTAACAAAGGTATTTTTTCATGTGTTCTGTAATTTATATGATATACTAATTTATGTCAAAAGCAAGTGGAGACAGGTATAAAGAATTATTATTAGCTCTAGAAAGGGTGATTTACCCTTTTCAGGCTGCTAGAGAAGTGGGGAGATCATTTTGATCTATGGATGAGTTGAATCTGAGTTTTCTGGTTTTTTTTTGTTTTTTGTTATTCTCATATTTACTACTGACTTTTAACATTTTGAGGCTGAAATCATGATGTAACCTTAACTGAACTACCATTTTTCCTCCATTATGTATTTCAGATACTGGGGTTTGAAATGTTGGTGGAGTGTTTTCTTTTGGTTTTGCCTTACAGTACATACACTCCTTTACTTGATGGGCTTTAGCATATCATTTTCATCACTAGCATATCACAGTGGCATTTTAGAAAGTAGCTACTCTATGAGACCTAGGTTGTCCTGGGCATATTTCTCTTGTTTCTATTGGTGTTTAATGTTTATTTTATATTTGAAAGCCTGAGTTGTCATTGATAATTACTTTTATATTCAATACTTAATTCAATACAACTAATATATCAGTCCTGACCAGTGGAGAAAAACATACAAATAATCAAGTTGGTAGAGCATATGAAATACATTTCCATCATTAATATGTTAAAAAAATACCCAATCATAAAACCCCATGAAAATGCTTTTAATCTTTTTCACTAATCAAGGATAAGCAATATTATACTACAAAGGCATAGCACTAGTTGTGATGATTTTTTAAAAAAAATAAAATTAGAAAATACTAATTGTGTAAGATGGAATTATTAATCCTTCATTTTATTCCTCTGTAATACATAACACATATACATCTTTGCCTTGTCTTATTGGTATATGCTATTCATCTTTGAATTTAGCTTGATATTTGGATTTTTTTTTTTTTTGGCTAATGAAATTTAAGTTTATATGACATGAATGGTGGCTTAAATTAAGCTTATGTATGGGACTGTCTCCTAAGTTTTTTAGTAACTACATAAAATTCATATGCATATATCATAAGGTATTAATAGAATTAATAATCTGTATTTTGCTTTATCACTAAAAAGTTTGTGAATTATGAGATGTTTCATGAACACAAAAAAACCTTTTGACCTTGTGCATTGTTTCCAAATTCAGTTTCTGTTTTGGGATATGATTACTTAATGTCTATTTTCTTAGAAAAATGAGGAAGTCTTTAATATTATTAAAAAATGAGCTACATTTCATCAAAATCATTTTTGACCCCTTTCTTTTCAAAGTTTCAAAGGATAATGCAATTGGCTCAGAGACATTTGGTTAACAGTCTCATGAATACCTTTTACTTTGAAACTTTGGGGAAGATATATGTTGACTTCTGTTATTCTCTCAATTTTTGACATTATCAGTCCAGCATCTTGTTTGCAAAACAGTGTTTTGGGTACAGTATTATTCTTTGCGTTATTACTCATTGGCCCTTACTGCATTCTGACCAATAAATGCTGATTGCTTTCCACCAGTATTTATTGAATACCTGGCAGGTTCTAGAAACTAAGAATGTACCATTGAATGAATATGTCCCTGCTCTCCTGCAGCTGACAGCATGTTGAGAAATACAAAATCCAACACTGTAACATCAAATCCCTCAATTCACAACTATAAAGAAATCCTGCTATCATATAACCTCTGTTTCAGAGTTCTCTGCTTATCAGTTAGTGTCTGGTAAGTGTATTCCCTTGGGAAGCAAACTACCCATTTTCTTGCTGTGTACTCATATTGCCTTCCTCATTGAGAATGAGGGAATGATCAATAGATAGACAGAGAATGAACAAACAAAAGTGCCATCGTGCTCTGATGTCTCCTCTTAGAAAGATGGTGATTCTATTGAATCAGGATCCTAACCTATGATCTCATTTAACTATAATTACTTTCTTATTTTACTCTTTTATATTAAATACAAGCCTATTGTGGTGTGGGGCTTGAACATTTGAAATACATTCAATCCATAACACTTGGTCACCTAGTTCTTCACCCTCTTCTTGACTCTGAGATTCCATTCCTGAGTCCTCAGTAATGGCTGTAATAAAGGCTACCATATAATTTTAAAATCTGTATACACTTCCTAGCTAAAACTCTTTTTGGCTAATTCTGTCCTCAAAGCTCATTATTATCTCCAGTTAACACTGATTACATGCCAACTGATTAATTCCCTTATTTGGGCACTGACTATTAGTGAATGCCTAAACCTGTGTTTAATCCTTCTTGCCTTTCCCTCCATCCTTTCTCAGACTTCTGCATTTCTTCACCAGTATATCCTAATGTTCACTCTTCATTATATGATGAATGACCTATCTTTTCTAGAAATGCTGTCTAGTGATTTTGTACCACACTTTGAAGGGTTACCTGTGACCTCATTGAAGCTTGCTCTTGTGCCCTATATTGTAGTGCATTTGTTAGCACTGAAGCCAGTGATTGTTTTGAGAATATTACCGAACTCAGGAAATCAAATAGATGAATTACTTGCTGTTTATATTTCAGTTGTCTCTGAGAAACACAATAGGATAGGTGTTAAAAAGAAAAGGTAATGTATCTATCCATTTGGGCAAAGAAAAAGATAATAATGAAAAAGCCTTTATAGACCTCTGGATAATTGTGCCAGGTCCTCTAAGGTGACTCTCATATGACAGAGATAAATATTTTGAGTACTGAATGTTTTAGGATTGGGCAGTTTTGTGATAGCTATGACTTTATAAATTCCCATCACAAGATAAACAAGATCCCAAGAGATCTTCCTTGCTTGAGTGGAATAAAGTTTTTAGCTGATAGGGGAGAATTAGAATACTTCAAAGGCTCATTTTCCTATCTAGAACGAACCTTCTTAAAGAACTTCTCATAGAAAAGAACCTTATTAGGTGGACACTATCAAAAATAATTTTTTTTGGGGGAAAGATGGTTTAGTAGCTCAGTATTAGAATCAGAAAAATCCATGAGATTCTATATAATTATGGCTATCCTTTATTTCATTGGCAAGATCTCAATCAACACAGAGAAAATCATGAAAATAGATTCTTTCTGTGTATTCATTAAATTCTTAACTTGTTGAGAATAATTTAGTCTAGAGAGTCTGTGGAGAATTGTCACAATTGTACTCACCTAGGTTAATGGAACATGTTTTTCAGAAACATGTACTTCAGTTTTCATGTTATTCTGCTTTGGGATCAATGTGTTTTTCTCTTATAAAATTCCCACCATTATGCTACTGTGTTAACTGGGGCATATAAAGTGATCAGTTATATAATGATAACAATCATTTATGCATTCTTTTAAAACTTTAATGAACAATAAAGATAAAGCATTTTTATTTACAATTTGAGTAGGGTAAACCCAGCTCCCATAAAATTCGTTCACTAAAATTCAGCTGGGAAAGAACTAATATATTATATAAAATCTAAAAGAAAACTAAAAGTTTAAATTTAAAAACCAAGTTCTCTTTATTTTATCCTATGGATACTTATTTCAAACTAGTCATTTATTAAGTCCATTGATGTTTCTATTTCCCTATCTTTTTTTGCCCCAGTTTCCCTCTCCTAGTTTCTTTTGATTATATACAAGCACTTAGCATGGAACCTAACCATCACTGAGCACTGTTTAGCAAAAAGGAATTCTAAGAGCAAAATAACTATAAATTTGCCTTTAATGTATATATGTTAAAAACACAGCTTATTTTCTCTATATCCTACTATGTTAAATTTTATCTCATGGACGAAATAGGTTGAAGATTTTCACAAAGATGGTTGATGATAACTTTGCCCCTGAAACTCCAGGTAGTTGATTGCTCACATTCTGAGAATAAGGCCACTATGTTAAGAAATGTATTTTAGCAATCTTTGTTAGCTTCTACTTGTTCCATTGAGTAAATCAAAGATTTCATATTCTAGTCATAAAAATTTTAGGAAACCTATGTTCTTGTTTAAGTTCTCTCAAATATCTTCCAAGAAAATGATATTTTAACTTTCAGTACTTTTTATAACATCAAAATAATGATAGTGTTGCCTCTCCAAAATGATGATTATGAGTATAAGCAAAATGACAATATGGAGAAGTATTTTGAAAAAGTATAATTTGCCAATCAACTACAGGGATATGTTGGAGCATAAACAGATAAAGGACTATGATTATGAAAGTACTTGAGTTGATTAATATTTTATCCATGGCTCAGCTTTCAAGTCTCTTAAAAACATCAATTAGAGATTTTATTGGGCTGGACATTGCTACCTTCTAGATTTTAGAGCATAATGATGTGATATCTAGCTCTCCTGATTGGCATATTCTTTCTGAGTTCTTAACCGCAGGCAATACATTCAAACTAAGCCACTTCCTACTAGTGCAGAAGCTTTCTTCCTATTCCTATGTTCCTCTCCAGTGAATGAAACCCAAACAGTATAGTCTTGATATCTCTCTTCTGGTTTGCTTGCAAAGTTTAATGATTTACTTGGTTGATATTTTTCAGACTAGTGACTTAACTTCTTGTCTCTCTCTAAAGGCAAGCCCAATGACAAGACAAGATCTCTAATTTTTCACACTTTTGTGGGCAGCTCTCCATGATCCAGAGGTCTTTGCTGGTCCAGTATTACTTGCAACTGGGTTGCCAAATTCAGGGCTCCAATATTGATAATACTATTGTATTATTTCACCTAAAAGTTCTCCAATTAACAACTGGTCAATAAAAATTATTTGCTTTCCATAATTACTGTTTTTTTCCCCCAACATAAACAGCACAGAGAGATTTTGACTACTGCTTTATCTCTTTCCCTACCATAATGCTCTACACATTTATTGGCAGTCTCTCAAAGTTCTGTATGTAGTGACCCTGCCACTTCAATATTTGGTCACATTCTGCATTCTCTCCTCACTTTAATCTAATATTTATTCTTCATACCTGCATGTTTGGTTCTTTGGGTCCCTCTGCCCCACCCCCCACCCCCCAGTATTTTGGCACCATTATAGCCCATTTGGTAGCCCATCTCCATGCATTTTAGTTTTAGGGAAGAAAGCATTCATCCCAGAAACAGCTCCAAGGTATCCCAGATGGACAGCGTGCTTGCCCTAACCAACCCTTCTCCCTGATAAAGAAGGCTAGTATATTCTCTCCCAAATGAAAGCCAGCACCAGCTGCTCTGCCTTATCTCTGTTACCCTTTTCTATGTTTTTCTAACATTGTACTCTGTTAGCCCAGAGAGATTTTCCTAATAATTTCCTAGGGCTACTTAGAGCCTAGGGGGAAAATGTTTTGCTCTTTGTCTGGCCAATACACAGCTTTATATTTTACAAGATAAAATTACCTATGAGAAGTTGGTAACTACTGAAATTTTTTTTTGAAATTTTTGATTTTATTCTACAAGATTTGTTTACATTTTTCTTCTTGCCTTTTGGGTGTTCATTCCCCCTCCCCTACCTCTTGTCCCCCTCTCTGGTTGCTCCATTCTCCTTCACTGTCAGTTATTGGTCAATTTTCACTCTTTTGGATTCTTCCTTTTCTTTCCTGGAGCCATGTTCTTTTGCCAGGAGTAGAAGTGTTTTCCTGGGACACAGTGGCCTGTGCTTAGTTTTCTACGTGTATGATTGTTACGGGTAGTCAGTTCATGCATGTTTTTGTACTTTCAGTGCCTCCTTCTTACCGGCGTCAGCTCTAACTGACCCAGCTTCTGTCACATATTGCTTCTTTGCTTTATAGTTCAGTCTCTGGCGTTGGGAGCGTTTCTCCCAGCCAGTTTTCGTGTAGGAAGTTTCTTGGTCAGGACAGGTACTGGTGGATGATTATTCTAGTTCATTGTGGGGCCGCTGCCTGTCTCTGTGGCTCTCCTCTGGAGGGTGCTTAACTTGCTTAACTCGGATTGAAGGCATCTCTGAACCAGAGAGTCTGGTTCCCATCTGTGGAGACCTCAGTGGTTATATTACTGAGATAGTCATCTCTAGCTTCATGTGTATCTGTCATTGAGTTAGTGATTTAGCTGTTTCTGGTGAAGATTGACTGGATTTGGAGAAGACCAGAGGGGGTGATACCTAGCGTCTTGCCCGTTGCCTATCACTACACCATTGGCCTGTTACAGGAGGGCTGAGCCTCCAGGGACATGGTTGACCCAGTCCCCAAGGGAACTGGGTAGGAGTGTGGACAAGGCCTTTTGTATTTCTACACAAAGGTTTTATTTGTATTCCAAATAGGATACAGTGCAGATTATTCATTGGCACTTTTATTTTTCTCTTCTTCTTCTTCTTCTTCTTCTTCTTCTTCTTCTTCTTCTTCTTCTTCTTCTTCTTCTTCTTCTTCTTCTTCTTCTT
>PVHY01021818.1:0-24339 GCA_004024945.1 Uropsilus gracilis
AAACTCTTGAAAAGTTGTAGATATCTATAAGGAGATGGCTGCTGTGGGAAAACCCAGAGAATGTGAGTACTGACTACAGGAGAGGCATGAAGAGAATACAGACATCAAAGGTAAGAAAATAATGATTTCAACTCTACATGACTAGAAATGCAGATGATGACACTCTGGACCTGGAGCTGTGGGGTTAGGGGAATTGGTGACACATTTTGGGAAGAGGGATGGGTACCCTTTCCAAGAGAGACAGTAGGGGAGAGAACAGAGATTTCCTCTCAGAATTTTCTTTAAACCATGTTTATTTTGTAGCAGGAAGAGGAACTCTCCCAACTATATGAGATTTGTAGATTTTAAAAAATAGTTTTAGGTTAACTCTCAGATGGAAAAGTCAAGCAGTT
Organism: Uropsilus gracilis; assembly: GCA_004024945.1. Taxonomy (NCBI): domain Eukaryota; kingdom Metazoa; phylum Chordata; class Mammalia; order Eulipotyphla; family Talpidae; genus Uropsilus; species Uropsilus gracilis. The sequence continues at coordinate 393 of PVHY01021818.1, forward strand.
CAAAGAGATCCGGGCATAGCTATAACAATGTAGATCATTTTGGCTGTAAACTATATATTCCCTGGACTCCTTTCACCTGGGCGGAAAATGTCCTTCATTAGCACATATGTAAGTCTAAGATGCTACTCTTGAGTTTCACAATGTGCTTCCTCTCCTGGGAATGCTTCTAGACTGAGAACATGCAGGTTCCTCTGTGAAGGGATGTGAGCTGATCCTCAGTTAGGGGTCATCAGTGATACCCAAGAATGTCAGGCAGCTGGGGTCTTCTTTGAGGCTGGTGGAGGGCCTGGTGACTGCACTACTTGCTGCCTGTGTGTCAGCCACTGGGGAAAAGTGAAGGTGTTAGAAGTAGATACTAAGAGGTGACAATCAAAGAGTGGGACCCTTAAGAATTTAGATAGTGATGACCAAGCGTGAAGACTTTCTCTTTTTTTTTAAATTGAAGTAATATTGGTTTATAACATTATGTAGGGTTCATATTTATAACCTTTTAAAACAATGTCTGTATATACTATGTTTGTCACCAGACTTCTGCTTTTTATCCACCAGCATACATTTGACTCCTTTTACTGAACTTAATCCACTGCTTTCTGCCTTCCTTTATCCACTTTTCTGTTTATGTACCATGTGAGTAAAAAAAAATAGCTGAGTGGTATTCATTGTGTATATATATATATATATATATATATATATATTCATTGTGTATATATATATATATATATATTTCATCATCTTTACTAACTCATCTGCCAATCAGCATTTCAATTATTTCCATCTCTTGATTGTTATGAATAAAACATTAAGAATCTTGATAAAAACTTTAGGGTAGAAGATGTATATATATATTTTTTACATATATTTTTATGAGGTTTCGTCATGGATTCCCATGACCCATAATTTTCAGTACTCATTGTGTAAGATAATCTTTCTAGAGTTGCGTGCATTCTTACTAGCTTTTGGGGGGTAGAGATGCTTGGTAATAAATAGTCTCCATTCAACTAAAATCAGTATTTTTTTCTTTCAGATTGGTATTTTTAGAACATCTTTAAATTCAAAGCAAAAGTGAATCTCCTGTAATAACGGAGTGGTATGTTTGTTAAAATCAATGAACCTGCAATAGTTCATCACCCCCAAAGTTCATAATTTACCTTAGAGTTCATGCTTGCTGTTATATATCTTATGGAGTTGGACAAATGTGCATCCACCTCTAAAGCCTCATACAGAGCAGTTTCACTGCTTTAAATTCCTTTATGCCCCATATATCCATGCCTTACCCCCCCCCCCTTTGTTCTGGCAAAGACTGGTCTACTTGTTGTCTCTATAGTTTTGCCTTTTTCAGAATATCATTTAGATAGAATCATCATAGTGTGTACACTTTTCATATTGACCTTCATTTAGTAATATTCATGTTTCCTTTTTTGCCTTTTCATGCCTTGATAGCTCATTTCTTTTTAGTAGTGCAAAATATGCCATTGTCTGGATCTATTACATTTTATTTATCCATTCACCTACTCAAAGACATCTTGGTTGTTTCCAAGTTTTGGTAATTGTGAATAAATTTGCTATAAACATCCATGTGTATATTTTTGTGTGGACAGAAGTTTTCAACTCCTTTAGTTAAATACTGAGGAGCACAATTGCTGGATCATATGGCAAGAGTATGTCTAGTTTTCTAAGAAAATCCCAAACTATATTCCAAAATGTCTGTTCCATTTTGCATTTCTACCAGCAATGAATGATAATCCCTAATGTTCCCCATCCTCATCAGTATTTGGTGAGATGACACCAAACTTCTGGGATCTTGACCATTTTGATAGGATTTTGTGTATTTTAATAGGTAGTACCTCATTGCTATTTTTACAATTCCCTACTGACATGATGTGGAGAATCTGTTCATATGCTTATTTGCCATCTGTATATCCTCTTTGGCATGGCGTCTGTTAAAATATTTGACCCATTTTTGCAACATTTTACAACATTTTTAAAATAATTTCCTCCAGCTTTAAGAGATGTAATTGACATGTAGCATTGTGTAAGTTTAAGATCATGATGATCTGATAAATCTATATATTGTGAAATGATTACACAATAATGTTAGTTACTTCACCTATCACCTCGTATGGCTACCATTTCTTGTGGACGATGAGAACTTTTAAGTCCTGTTTTCTTAGAAGCTTTCAAGTATATACTACAGTATTGTGAGATATCATCACCATGTTGTATATTCAATTTGTAGAGCTTATTCATCTTCAACTAGAAGTCTGAACCCTTTGACTACTTCTACCCATTTCTCCCACTCACTGCCTCTGGCAACCACCAATCTATTTTGTGATTCTATGAGTTTTGTATTTTAGAATCCCATGTAAGTAATATATCATACAATACTTGTCTTCTGACTTATTTTACCTAGTATAATGCCTCCCAAGCTCATCCATGTCATTGCAAAAGGAAGACTTTTTAATGGCTGGATGCTATTCCATTGTATGTATGTAACTTATTTTCTTTCCCCATTTATCTGTTGATTAACACTTAGGTTTCTACTGTGTCTTGGTTACTATAAATAATACTGTAATACATATGGGAGTACAAATAGCTTTAAAATAGTGATTTTTTTTCTCCAAATTTTATTAAAATTTTGTTAATTGTCCCAATAACGTTTAATAACCATTTTTCTCCTCAGTCCCCTTATCCTATCCAACATCATGATTTAAATTTAGTTTCATCTCTCTATTACCCTTTAATCAAGACCAATTGTGCTCCAAATTTTTTTCTGTCTCCTTGTGATTGGATTGAGGTTATTCATTTGGCAGAAATACCATCAAAGGGATGATGGGTCCTTCTTCCTGGCATAGTATCTGGAGGTGTCACTGCTGGTGATGTTAACTTTGATAACTTGATTAAGGTGTTTTCTTACCAGGTTTTCATTTCTCTTTTCTCTTTTTGTCATTAATGTTTTATGGAACCATCTGATGACAGAAAGTGATGTTGAAAGCAAGATGGAGATTTATCAAGGTATCAAGAAGAAAAGTCATGCCAAGTCTGAGACATTAAGATTGTAAATAAAGAGATGGTAACTGATTGCATAAGTCATTATTTAAAATTGACTGCATAAAATAATCCATAAGTACACACTCATTTATAAGCAATAAATAGGCAAGCAGGTAAACATAGGAGAAAGAAAATTTCTTTCATAGGTTAGAATTCCTACTAATAAAATAGAATTCCAACTAAGAAAAATAGAATAAGTGATGAAAAATGAAGATTTGGCTGTCATTATGGTAATAATTGATGCAGGAAAGAATCTTCAGTGGAAGCTAAAGCTTTCATCATTGGGTTATAATCATATTATGCTAATCATACCCTATCACAAATATGTAAGGAATGTCAAAAAAGAGGACCACATCCTCCTGACACTTAAAATAATCTAAAACTCTGTGGAGACAATTTGTGTGCACAATTTATTATACTCCAAAGAAATTGATGATGATCATGTAAAAAAGAGGAAAAATGAAAATATCCAAGAAAAAGTACCAGATGGAACACCTTGTGTGTGAGCCGGTATGTGTTTTCTGTTGTCTCCCACATATATGCCAGCCACCAACATCAGATGTTTTCAACGAGTAAGAAATTAGACTGTTAGGTTCTGGGCCTGATGAGTGAAGAGGGAGAGATGTTTTGCAGGCAACTGCTCCTTTCGTTTCCATGGGAAACAGTGATAGAAGCTGCAACAGAAAAGGAGTGGGAAGGCTGTGGTGTATAGCAAGAGGGTCATTCTTTTATCAAATATCTATTCATGGTGGCTACCTGGACTTCCTTAGTAATGTGAGACTGTGAGGATTATTAAATTTTAGGTATGTTGATAATAAACAGAACTCATTTCCCCCCAAATTTCTTGGAAAAACCTCTATTCTTGAAATTGACTTTCCCATCATCCATTAAACCCTGAATATATTGTTCTCCTTGGGTCATAGTTTAATTTTCTCTTCACATAGTTCACAGGGAAAGAAAAATGAAATTGGATATGGGGGTTCCTGCACTCAGATCATGATTAAAATGCTATGAGAAAACAATAAAGTAAATCATTCTTTATTTGGACTGATTGAGAAAATCTCCAAGATTGTTATTCTGAGTCCCAATCTCAAAGTTGTCTCTGGAACCCAGTTCATATACCTGCTCTGTGAGTCCATGGCTATGCAGATTCACCCAGAGTTCTGCTGGGGATCCTGGGGTGGTCACACAGGGAGAGGAACCAACCAGAAATGTTTGGGGTAAACCAGATGATGGAGTTTGTCTTTTCATTAACCAGGTCAGGAGTCTGAATTCCAGGATCTAAAGAGAGCCTCTTGTTATTAGCCAAAATACTTGACTTTCGGGCACATAGTCTGTAAGATCTGGAGACAAGCAGGGAGTCATGAGCCCAGTCGAGCAAATTAGGGCAAAACTTTGGATTGCAGTTCCATCAGGGAAGCTGGGGAACACTTCCCCAAAGTAGAACCAGTTTAGAGATTAGAAAAAAAATTATTCACCATTTCATTCACTTTATTTTCTGAGAACACATTAAATATCAGGTGTTAGGTCCTGTTACATGTACGTACAGACCTACAGGTCTATACCAGTTTGTGATACTCACTGAAATCACACATAGTGGTGAGGAAGCAACCAGGAATCATCTCATTACCATCTTCTGAGAATTTCTCAGAAATGGAAATTCTACTTTGAAGGAAACTGGGTGGGTGGGGGGAAGGGGATTGTGGGGTGAGGGTGGGTGGGTACCAGCAATCTATATTTTAATGAGTTATACAGGTGAGTTGAGGTATGGTAGAGTTTGAGAACACTGGTATATATTTTTAAAATTTTCTTAAATTGTTGTTTATTTTTTGTGCAGTACATGATTTTTCCTCTCAAGTGTAATCCCCATAAATGTCCCGTCTGTGAACCATCACCATAGCCCCTGGTGCTCTCCCCTCCTCCATTTAGGTCCCCAGCTGTATGTCTCAGATCTGTAATTTGTCTGCTTATTTTCTTTTTTTCCTGACCCTTTGAGAACATTGATATTTGTTCAGGTCTTGAGCAATATTAAGAATGCTGGCTCAAGATCTTATGGGCTAGGGAAGGCAGGGATTATAATTTTCCTTGGATTGTTGGTTTCATAACAATTAGTTCTGTGGAATAAAGTTTCTTAGAACTCTTGCAAAACTGCTCACTAACTTCTGGTATTTAGGATCAATTTTATTTCTGAGTTTAAGGCAGAACCTGGCAATCCTTGTTGGGAAAACTTGGGGAACTGGGAAGTTAACTGGAGACAAAATAGGTGTAGCAAAGACACCTTTGTCTTGATTGCCCACATTTTCCCATGGAGGGAGGAGTGGTTTGTTTGGAGATTGCTGTTGGATAAATGTCAAAAACCAAGAATGTGAGGTCAATCCTGGGGGTTTATAAAATGTCCCCATCTTTCTTTTGACTACTCATTCTTCTGGATCTCTGAAAAATTTGACTTCTTTGTCATGATTGGTGCTTCAAGATTAAGGAACAAAGGTAAGATTTCACTGAATGCTAGTTCCATGAAAAAGCTGCACACTCTGCCCCCTCCTGGGGTATCACAGAGTACACAAGCAATGGCTCTATGGGGTTCTACATCCATTCACTCAGTGCGCACTTATTTGTTTCCATTCTGTCCTGGGTCTTGTTCTGAGGAACCCGAGCCTGCTGACGTTAAAAACAACAATGGCAACAAAACACAAAACGTGCTCAACTTGCAACCCCCAACTCCCAACCCTATTTAAGTGTTAAAATTTTTATTAGGTAACATATATTCACCTCTCAAAGAGCTTTCAATGGAACACCCTTTGAAAATTTTGAATAAATCTGTTCAGGGAGATACAGGGAATCTGAGCTCAATGCAGCTGAAATAAGGAAGAAATTGGAAACATTTTGAGGAGAAGAAAATGTTGAGAATAAAGATGTGGCATTATAATTATTGTTGGCCATTCTAAGATGAAAAGACATTTTCCCATGAATCAACCTATCTGCAGTAATTATAAATATCATAAGAGTTGGTGATCTTGAAGCTGGGTTTATATCAAATATTTTCACTTAAGAGCTCCATGTTATCCTAGTTCATGCAAGAGCAAACTAATTGTTTGGGAAGGAGAACTGCTTAGTCTGATTGTTTATTTGTTCCCAAGTGCAAAGGGACCTCATCCCTCAAACCATGCCATACCACACTACTGCATGTTGGCTCAATTCTTTTTATGATAGAATTCAGTTAAAACTGCAAGTACTTATCAAGATGAGTCTTCCTTTTTTGTGTATTGGAGACAATCAGGCTCACCAGGACTTGGACTAAGAGGCCAACATGATTATCTCTAAGCATCCTTCCTTCTCTGTTCTAGACAGTGTCTGGGACTAGGGAAGTCCCAGGGACCCCGGCCACAACCTCACCTTGCTCTCCCTGGCCCCCTTGCAGTCACCTGACAAGTCTTTGCTTTTCTCTTGTCAAATGTGTATCCTGTTGTCTCTCTCTTCTTGGTCTTGTATAAACTGTTTTCTTCGTTGGAACACTCTCTCCTTCTCTTAGTCATTCTGCAAGTCTCTGAGCAGATATTCTCCCTCTGTGATACTTTTTCTCCTCACTTTTCTCCCCCCAAAAAGCTGAGGTGCCCTGCCAAGTGCAACTGTAACACCCTCATCTCAGCCTTAGACCCCATCTTTTTATTCATCAGCCTCTGCTGGACTGTGAGTTCCATGAAGACAGGAACTTGGTCTGTGCTGCTCACTGCTATGCCAGACCCAGCACGCTACTCCCCCTACCCCCTTGCACTTACTCCACAGTGAAGGAATGAACATCAGGCTGGCTTGTGGAAAGATAAAGAGGCTGACCAGACAGGGCTGACCAGAGCATAGTTGGTGACACTTCTCCTGCATTAGGATCTCTGTGAAGCTCTGTTCACCTCATGCCCTTGGACACATTTGCTGCTGGCATCTATTCTAAAAGCTGAGGGGGAGTTGAGCTTTGAGAGGACCTCAGGCTTGAGAAGGAACAGCAATTCAGGCTTCTGTTTTAGTGGCCCGAAGGGTGAGACCTTGCTTTGGGAGAATCTTGCCTGGGAGAAGTGAACCCAGCCCTGTTCCTTATTTATCTGTCCTTGCTTCAGCCAAGCACACATTGGATTTGGTCCTGGCTTCTCTATCACTGTGGCACCTTACACCCCAATCTTTCAGTGTGACATTGTAGATTACTTAAATGTACTATCTATATGTTTCTGATATGTTAGCTTCCAGTATGCACTTTATACACCTTTAGCTTCCTGTATTTTACTGTCATTTTTAGTCTATTGAATATTTCTGAAACTGTTTTGATCTTATTCAATGATGAATAAGATCATTTTATATTTTATATTTCTTTTTACTTTTATATTTTTTATATTTTTATATTTTATATTTCTTTTTACTCTGTACAGAATATTTTCAGCTAAAATTTGCCCTTATTGGAATTACACATCTCCTCTTTATTGATGTAATACAGGATTGTAACACTATACAAGTCTCAGGTATGCTGACATATCAGTATCTGCATATAGTACATGATGCTTCTCCCCAATAGTCCAGCTTCCATTGCCATACAGTTAAATTAAATGTACACCTTCTTTTTCTTAACCATTTAATCAGAAAAAATGCATCCAGTTTCTCCAGTGTTTTCTTTTGTGCTTTGCATTTTAAAATCATTTCTGTTTGATGTAGCTTCAGTCCGTTTTCTAACATTCATTTTTAGCTAAATTAGAGATGAAAAGTGACGATGGCTGGGGAAAAGAAGGAATGGCTGCCACAATAGTGCCTGGATTAATCAGAATTTGTTGGCCCTTTGCCAGGTGCTGACAATTTCTCAGACCTGCTTTCTCTTGGCTACCCCTTCCCTACCCGTGCACAAAGGACATCTTTCTGGGTTTTGATAGAAAGCTTGAAGTTCACCACGGTCAAGAAAAAGAATCACATTAAATTTCTACTTTTCCACAGTCAGATAGCTTGGGATATTCATAAGAAGACAAATTATGTGGGTTGGAATTTATTAAGGCTAGCCGCAAACACTGCCGGAGAGAATTGCTGAACAGTGTCATCATCTTGTTCCAGAATGAGACAGGGCTTCTCAGAACTGCACACCACGGTCTCGAGCATCAGAGAACCTTTCTGGAAAAGGGAAGCTTCACAAGGGGTAGGAGGGGAGGGACAAGACTGATCAGAGAGAATACCCAATGGCCTGGGAAGTCCTGTTACAAATTATTGGATGGAATAACAGAGGGACAAGAGTCAAAGCTGGGGAATCATATTTTGTTGACCTACTTAAAGGACTAACCTGAGCACACTGATCCACCTCCTTTCTTGGTCAGGGATTCAATCGCTTGGTTGTCAAATGCTCCCAGTACAGATATTCTTGCCAGACATGCCTTTCAACCACTGATCCCGGACTCAGGGAAAGAGGCGGGCAGTGAGAGTCAGGCCAGTCGTGGAGGGAGGAGGAAATGTTCCAGAAAGGTTTATTTTTTTTTCTTTTTATATAAGATGTGTTGTGCCCTAAGGAATAATATGGTAACAGAAGTTAGGGTCCCATTCCAGGGAAATCCACTTCAACCCACATTGTTCTTGATTAGATTTAATTAAATTTAATTCAAATTAATGAGGCAAATTTTTTTCCTGCCAGAAAATATAAGTACACTTTGAGGATGACCTAAATGGTACAGTGTAGAATTTTCACTGAGCAAGACACGTTGTGTGTGTATGTATGTGTGTGTGTGTGTGTGACAGGGGAGGGGGGAGAGGAAAGGGGGTAGGTGGGGGTAGGAGGGAAAGGTGGTGTGGAAAGATGAGCAAAATATGTCCCCTATCTTCATAGAGCTCACATTGTAGCATGTAGTGTGTGTAGAGACACACTCGATAAGGATAATGACAATGGTAGAGGTGTTTCCAGACCAGAGAACCGCAGATGTGTTTGATCTGAGTGTGAAAGTCTAAGATTGTGGAAGATGTGGCAGCTACCCCTTGAAGTGCAAGTGGTCTAATCTGCAGAGGGGTGAAGATGAAGTGGGTATGTGAGGCAGAGAAAATGGCTGGGACAAAGGTCACTTTGCTCAGTGGCCGGGTGCAGTGAGTGAACCCCCAAGAAGTTGTATAGTCGATATAATGTGAGGTGGAAGAAGCTAGTGGCTGGCAGTTTCTGAGCCTAATCAGTTACACAGAAGGTACTTGTTCATATTTTTGAATCACAGACAGACATATTTTAAAAACCTAATTCTTTTAAACAAATGTGGTGTCATCTCAGATTGAAAAGTTTGCTCATAGACAATAGTTCCTTATTATTAAAAGTGATTAATTGCAAAAGTATCTTTTATATTTAACTTTCTAGGGGAAAATTTGTCAAAGAGCAGCATAAGAGATGTTTTAATAGCTTTTCATCCTATAATTGGTCCATTCTGTAGTTCTATGTCTTATAGGGATAAAATATGCAAAGTCTTGTTCTGTTATTAAGCATAACAAATCTGCAAGCTATCATCTGGAGGGAAAACTAAAGAGAAAAACAAAGAAAGGATGCCAAACAAAGACCATGTTCAAGAATAATTCACCAATGACTATGGACATCTAATACCATGGGTTTCCTACTTAGCCACCTGGGCAACATCGTGCGTAAATTTCTTTTGGATGTCCATGGGGTAGGTCTCTGTGGTAGGTGAACAGAAATCAAAGGCATGATCCTGGGCTCATGTAAGATCATGTTTATGTAATATGTAATCATGTAATCATGATTTTACATTATCTGGACACAATGTTGGAAGGAATTCAGTCCTTTACTGAGAGATCACCGAATCCTAACCACCGAACCACCAGGGAACTTTCAATCTTTTATTAGAGATAAACCATGTGTCCATATCTCCACCTTTAATTATTCCACTGAGGAACTGAGACATAGAAAACTCATGGGTAGAGCTTATTGAGTTCTTGAAATTCCAGTTCACTTAAAGGTCACTACTAGATAACAATGAAGACACACATATTCCATTTATTATAAAATGTGTGGGGAGATACTTTAAGAAAATGCACTTATTTTTCATTTTGCTTGTTTCATATGTTCTTAAATAGTGACACCACTGTGAGTCACACACTAGTGGAATCTTAACTGGGGAAATGCCTCATCTCATCCATGTAAATGCTTTGCATTGCCAGCTTTTTCTCATCTTACCTTAAAAACACAGGCTCTGGGCTTTTTGAATAAGATTTATTTCATCTCCCACTCTATGTTTTTTATCTACACGAGCAAAGAGAAAATGAATATACGGAGCATTTGACCATTCACACATATCTCCCCTTTTACTCTCATCTACAATGAGGTAGACTTTCCATTGTCAACTTTCACTTATATTGGCAAATAACACAACATAATTAAATTGCTAGCACTGGGGCGGGGGGGGGCGAGGACCTATAAACCATCTTTAAAACGAAGTGCCTAGCAATAAGGAATGACATGGTAAATTATGGTATATCACTAAAATGGCAGATTATGCAATTATCAAATGGTAATTCGGAAAGCTGCATAAACACTCCAAAACATACTTAAGATATAACTAAAAGGAAAAAGAAAAAATACACAATTATGGTATATTAGTTGCATAGGAGTATGGAAGAAACCTGAAAGATAATTTGTTAAGATGGAAATATAGTAGTCCTGTTAAGACAGGGGCCATGAAGTTTCAAAACCATCTTCTTTTATATCATACAAATAATAGTAATACCAAATAAACATTGCCATAGACACAGATGGGAGATATTAATAAGTAGATGTTAGATATCATGAAAGGCATGGAGGATAGCAATGATGGTCCACACGTGAGAAGGTGGTGGGAGAACCCTAGGGAATATAAAGATGTGAAATATATATATATATTTATTTAATAAAAAAGATATTATGAAAGGGAAAAAACATTTAAAAGAATCTTTCTCCCTTACATTTGTCAGATCAATGATTATTAAGATCCCAAGTATTGGAGACATATTTAAAACATGTAGTGAGATGCTTTGGTGAAGTTGTGATACAAGGAGCTGGATTTGGCTGAGAGTCTGAATTATCTCTCGATTTAGTTTGTCATGATGATTGCAAAAGAACTTAGCGTGAAAGAGTTGTCTGAAAATATTCCAACTTGGGTATCTTGGCTGAATTCACACTTTGGAATCAAGAAACAGCTTTTTGTTTTTTTAAGAATCCATGTGTGTAATAAATAGGACTATAGACATGGAGACAGTCAACAGAAAATTTCAAAAATGAAATGACTTTTTATAATCAAATTAAAGGACTCTGGATTAATAACAAAGTAAAGGAAACTTATTAAAAGATAAAAGAAGCTAATTAATCTAATATTTAAATTTATATTTCTCTGAAAGCTCTTAAAGGATACCAGGATCAATCCTCATACCTATTATGTCAGTACTAACAGTTTGCTAAACTAATCATTGGAACGAGCCATTAGCTACTCTGTGTTCTTCTAAAGAGAGATACTTCTCTCTCCTGTTTTCCCTCTTACACTCCTGTTAAAGAGAATGGCCATTTTACTGAATGGTATTTTAAAAATATGAATTTGTGCCACTAGCCTACCTTGCTTCATATTAGAAGGGGGTTGCTTAATATAAAATATTAGGAAAAACCATTCATAAGGTTACACGTTTTTTCCTGGTCAAACAAAGTTAGGCCTCCCAGCTTAATATTTAAAAAGTATTATTTTGGCACTGCAGAAAGTTCCCCCAAATGCATCCTTAGATACCTTAACATCCTAATGGATGAAAGAAGAAATCTGTAAGTTCTTCTGAAATAGAAGGTAAAATGATGATGTGATACTTTTTATCTGTAAAGTAGTAATTGACTTTGGGTTTGGGAAGAAGGAAAGAGGGAGGGAAGGAAGGAGGGAGGGAGAGGGAGAGAGAGAGAAAGAGAGAAGAAAGGAGTTTAAGGTGGCTCCAAGAAATTAAAAAAATTTTTTTTCTAATCCCAAACCATACCATATACTATAAGCATCTCTTCTCAGACTCTGTATAAGGTTTACTAAATATCTGTGAACAGTTCTCTCTGATGTCTTAGTGTTTCCTTGGTTCTAGAGATGTCCAAAGATGTTTTCATTCCTAAGAATTATCCAATAAGTCACCCTCATAGAACTATAATTTTCCTCTTTCAAAAACACATGAGAATTATTAGGGGGTACTATGATTCAGCATACTATTCCCCCTTCTTCCTGCCCATCCCCCCCATTCCAAGTTCAAAATAAATTATATTTTAGTGCAAGAGTATGTATTAGATTGTTTGGGTACCATACCAATTTTTTTAAAAAAATTATTCTCAAGAATATTTTACTCTTAACATTTTCATTTTATTCCCAGAAATGTATTTTGTGGTATAAATAATATTTGGTAATAAACAAATCTGCTTTCATATATCTACAAAATTCTTTTGAGTAGTAGCAAGAATTCAATCCATGTCACATAGTTATTATCATGAATTGCATAACTTTGGCATGCATTTTGTTGTAACTCATTTCCTGGCAATACATAAAATGACTTTGACATTTTAGAAAGTGCCATAGAATATTCAAACTGAGAATGAATGATAGAAATAATCTAGTATAAGTCAGCCCTACCTCTCCCATTTCAGGAAACTGAGATATGAGACGTTAAAATATGCTTAGGATCACACATCTCTTTTCAAACATTTAAGTTCTACTAAAAGAGAGTACATACTTTTGATGCTGAACTTGATTTAAAAATTGTGATTTTTTTAAAGCTATAATTTTTGAGGCAGAATTATTACTGCATTCAAAGAATTGCCAAATTGGACCTGAAATATACAAAAGAAATATATCCCAAAGTTTTGTCCTCAGTTCCCCTTTTGGGAGAAAGTGGCTGACACTATCTGATCATTAAAAATAAATCATGATGCCAAATTATCCTGATTTTCAAGATGCAGCATAATTTAATATTTCTCTTCAATAGGAATCAAATGGTATTCTCAGTGTCTATTACCTATTATAATTGACCAAGTGAAATAGGACATACATTTTAGAATCCTATTATGATGTTTTTCCTCAGTAGCAAAAAATTAAGTATGAGCTAAACAGATTTTTGTCATGTAAAGTTTATCGATCAGGTGAACTTAATAAAAACTGGACTGTAGTTAAATCTGGCAGAATCACTCTTGATTCATTGACATTTACAGTTTGGGAGGAATACGGAGTAGATGCACAAATAACGACATTTCCAGAAATTTAACTATTGCATTTCCTGTAAACCCTGAATAGAATTCAATGCTTCATAGTCTTCAGGTTTTAAAAGGCATATAGAAATAATAATTAATGAAATGTTAAAGACACCTCTAACATGTGAAATCCATTATGACTTGATGAAAACAAATTCTGAGCTATGAAAATGTTCTATCAAGTCATTTTGCACCTGATGAGGAAATTATACATTAATGGTATTCAACGTTAAAAACCACTCAAGACAGACTCATTAAGTCAATTTATATGAGAGTTTAAGAAATAACACAGCCATTTAAAAATTTAAAGTTTTCACATAGTTGGCCATACCTATTTTATTTGAAATCCCTGGTCTTGTCAGAGTATAAAATTCAATTACACTATTCAACTGTCATTAATTCCCCTTTCTCCCCAAACCACCCCACCTAAGGAGAGCTGTGGATATTCTTGATTTTTTTTTTCTTTCGGCAAAGACTAAGTCTGAACAGCTTTTCACCAGTCAAGAATCACTTCATACAATGAAGCAGTAAATGTTTTTTTCTTTAACATCTTCAGATCTAAAGCAACTCCATTCCCCTAAGGAGAACTCACATATCATTTCATGTCTGGTATTTGCAGTTCCCTTTAGATTAGTCTGCTTTCAGCAGGTGCCGGCGAGCACTTCTTAGGTTATTTCATGACAGATCCGAATGACTTAAATTGTTACAAAGTGGCTGGAACTACTTCCTCTCATCTCCACTGCTTCCTCCGGCATCCTTAACCCTTGTGCCCTTTCCCTAAAACACGTCCCCTTCATGCCTATGTACATGGCTCTCAGGCACTGAAGGGCTGCACACCCATCACATACCAGTCATTTCCTAACAGTGTGAAGGCTGGTGGAACAGAGCAGCTTCCTTCCATGGGGAGCTGAGCGTAGGCATGTTTCTACCAACACCGGGACTCTTGGATGCAAAGCCTAGACTACGGTCTCATGGTCCCACCTGCCTTGGCTCTGATTGATGTAACAACAGTATCTGTCATAGGGGCTTTTCTGCTTGTAGGAGCAAACGATGATACTGTCCTGGGGCACAAAGAAGATGCTATCCTCGGGCTCAGGGCACTCGGACCTGTCCCAGGCTGAGCACTTGGCATCCAAGGCACTGTAGGCAAGGGAACTGCCCGAGGGACAGTAGCCGTCCAGGTATCTGGATGTCTCTTCCCGGTGCCCGCTCTGGACAGGACTCTGGCATTCTCCTTCCTCCGTGGGTGTGGAGGTGGTGATGGAGCTGGCCATAGGCACCTCGCTCTGCCCTTGGGGGAGAGGCGTCCCCCTGAGGCCCGCCTTCTTCGCTAGCTCATCAGAGCTCCCCTTGCCTGACTCCAGGTCCGAAGGGGTCCTCAGCAGTTCTACCACCTCTTTGTCCTTGGGTTTCCGGAAGCAAGGCAGCTTGCGGACCCACAGCAGCTCGTTCTCAGGCCACTTGGTGCATCCCTCGGTTTTCCTGGCCAGGGCAATGGCGGCAATGCCTGGTAGGCAGATGGCTGGCCCAATGGCCAGGAGTGGTATGTTTCCCAGCGTCTCTCCTTTCATCCCAGAGACAGTGAACATGAAGCCAAAGACCAGGAAGACACTGACCAGAGCCACCACCAGTCCAGTTCTCGGGTTAATATCATCAGGCCGCATCTTCTACTCCATTCAGGTTGCGAGCTGCTTCTTGGTCAGGGAGCAGTGTTCCGTTTCTCTGCCAGAGGTGAAACCCCAGTGTGTTAAAATGAAAAAGCCAAGACGATTGATTTCCCACCTACCAACTCTCTTACTCTTTGACACTCTCTCTCTCCCTCTCTCTCCCTCTCTCTCTCTCTCTCTCTCTCTCTCTCTCCCTCTCTCTTTCTCTCTCTCTCTCTCCCTCTCTCTCTCCCTCTCTCGCTCACTCCCTCTCCCCTCTCTCCCCCTCTCACCTCTCTCCTTTCTCTCTCCACAGAGCTCTCTCTTTTGCAACCTCTGTTTCTCAAATATCCACAAATGGGAGTACCTGAGGTTTCCTGCCGTCTCCAGGGAGCAGGGAAAGAAGCCAATATGAGTCTCCTTAGAAACCTCCACAGCAACTGTCCCCTCGGTTCTTCTGGAAGGAAAACCTGGCTTTCCCCGCCGAGTCCGCTTCCAGGAGGTGGGAAGTGGAAGTGTCTTTCCCAACAGTGCCCGTCAGTGCCAGGGGTTTGGAAGCCAAGCCAAGGCGCAGCTCAGCACCCGACTGTGCGCTGAGCGCGGGGTGCTGGAGGGAGGACTTAGTCTGGGAAGGAGGGAAAGCGGCTCGCCAGCCTGGCCTCGTTACATCACTTTCAGAGCAGGCTCGGAAACAAAGCAGGACGCGCGGGGGCGCGAGGGGGGTCAGACCCCGAGAGAGGCCATCCGGGCGCAGGAAGCTGTCCTGGGTCCTGTGGGGTGTTTGAAACAAGCAGGATTCATTCCGCCGCTGCCAGAAAGAGCTGAGCAGGCTTGCTGCACGCTCTTCCCGGGCCGGGCTGGGTCTGGGGCTCGAGGCTGCCGCTCGCCCTAGACTGGACTCAGATCCTTTTGCCCAGGGACTCGGAGTTGAGGCTTCGAAAGCCAGAGGTGCCAGCTGGATGTACCCCGGGGACTTGGACCCTTCTCCACTGACAAGTCTGGGTGACGCGCTTCCATTGACCTCAGCTTCCAGGTTACCCGAGGTTCTCGGGGCTCAAAGGGCTGCACTTCTTCAGGGTCCCTTACCCCCAGCCGCTCTCAGCCCTGGCGTTGGCGGACGCGGTGCGCAGAAGCGCACCAGGAGCGGGTCTGGCTGCGCCCTCCGCTATCCGAGCGTGCGGGACCGGCGCCCTGGCTGAGTCAGTGGTCAGGGGTGGGTAGGGTCTTGTTCGGGATTTGGAGGAGACTCCAGAGCAGCCCTCCACCCCCACCCCGCTTTCAGTCTTGGAACCGGAATCCCACTGTAACTTGGCGGTGGCACCAGTCAGGAGGACTATGACAAGGGATTAGGACTTTCATTCCCGGAATCCCTGATCCCTTCCCTCATGCTGGCACTTAACACCCAACAACCACCAGATAGGAGGAGAGCTCTTGACCCAAGGGTCGGATGTCCTGCTTGGAATAGTGAAGGAGAGCAGCCACCAGCCTACCACCAGGTCTAACTGTCGGCTATGATCTCCTCTCTGGTTGAAGTTGGTGTAAATAACCTGGCTCTCTCCCATAGCAAGGAGCAATACATTTACCTGACCAGAGGGGCGACACCGACTTTGGCTGTGGTTCTTTAATTAGGGTGCCCAGTTAGGGCATTAAGGTGGATGGGGAACAGTGAGGGGCAGGTGGGGGCTGGCAGCTGGCCCGACATTCTTTCACATCAAGGTTCTGCCCTGGTGGAAAGCCTCTGATACCCAGATTTCCCCATTTAAACTAGCTGTGTGTCCTTGGGCAGGTGATTTAACCTCTCTGACAGTCAGTTGGCTCATCACTAAAATGAGAATACTGACACCAAATATGTGAGAAATCATTGTAAGAATTGAATAAATGTAATGTGCTTGGCCCCTATGACAAAATGATTAAAATATATGCTTACAGAGTGTGTGATAATCAATATAAAACACACACCGATCTGTAAAGAGCCTGCGTGTGGCAGGTAAGGACCTTTGCTTTATCCTTCAGCAATGAAGAACCGTGGACATATTGTAAGCGTGGATCAACACACAAAGGATTCTTTGACAGAGGGTAAAACAGGTTAGAAGACAGGCTGGAGGGGTAGGTGTGAGAAGCCAGTTCAGGGAACCAGCAAAGGCTGAAATGGGCCTGAATGATCCTGGCTATGGAGTAAGGAAAAGAAAGTGACTTTGAAGGATATTTAAGGGTAGAATCAAGTGTCTTGAATCGAAAGAAGTGAGTTGGTGGCAAGAGTGAAGATAGACAGTTTCTCACTGTTTGAGCTGAGGTGCTCAGGACTCAAAGCCCTATTTTCCTGCCATCATCTGTTGTGATGTCTTGTACTCATGCGTACTAGGAAGCCTTGTGCCTTGGGGCATGGAAGCATAAGTTCAGAATGAAGAAAAAAGGAACGGTACAGGGCAAAAGTGCGGTGAGAGCTGTTTAGCCATTCAGAACAGAAAAGTAGTTTCCTTGGATGCCCCTTTAAGTAGATAACAATCCACTTGTGTCTAATTGGCCAGAAGCAAGAGATCGAAGTGACAGCTCACAGGTGATATGGTGGTGGGAGAACCTTGGGGTATATAATGAGCATGAATGTGTGTGCATGTGTGTAAAATCGATAAAAAAGGGGGAAAAATAAAAACAAATGAGATAATTAAATAATAATTGACCAGAAGGATGCCCTTTTACAATACCTTTAGATGCAAGGAAACCTAGAAGTCAGGACTCTCTTATTTGTTTTTTTTGGAGCAGATTTATTGCCACTCTAAAAAAAGATTAGGGTTTTATTAGCTATGGGAAAGGGAAGGATGGATATTAGGGAAGCAACTAGCAGCTTATGCCAGGGCTATTGAACAGCCTTCCCTTGTCTTAACTAACACCATTCTGTCCCGATTTCTCTCCCAGTTCTCTGGCCAGTCATTTTTAGGCTACATTGTAAACACTCTATTTTTATTTTTTAATAAAGCTCTTCAGTGTTGACATTTTGCTTGTTATATCTGTTTTCTCTTCTCTTCTAGAAGTTTCAGACACCAGCTGCATAGTGTTTATCTATCCTTCTTCCTGTTCTTCAACTTCAGATTTATAACATCTAATTGTTTGCTTGTATGGCACACAGACACCTCCAACTCCATGGGACCCAAACTGAGGTCATGTATTTCCTTCAAACTTGCTTTTTCTTATTTGTCCATTGTTCTTCCCCTTTGGCCAAGTGAGTAACTTTGGAATCATCCTCTATTCCTTTCTCTCTCTAACAACTTCCATTTAATAAATTGCCCAGGACCTCATAGTTTTACCTCTGAAATCACTTGATTGTGCCTTTTCTACCTGTAGGCAAATCACTTTACCCTCCCTGGGCTTCAATATCCTGTGAAACAAGGATTTTGAGTGCAAAGTCAGCCCTACTGGTCCATGGCCTCTGGCACGCATATCTACAGGACTGAGCTGATATCAGTGTCATGCAGATGCTCTGACAGTAGCACTGGAAATCAAGTTGGATCCTAAAGAAACAACATTACTGAACAGCGATCTCTGTGCGCTTGTACAAGCATCTAATTCCATTCTGACATTTAAGTCATGCAGTTCATCTACTTAGGTGTTAGATAAAACCCATGCATAAAACCACAGGAAACTTCAATTGCTGTTTAATTATAAGCCTCATTATCAAAGCAGCTCCTGCTTTGAGGTAATTTCAAATGGTCTTTGAACAGTAGCTGTGCTTACACAAGTTAGCAGCAAAAGTGGGGGGAAGCACACAACACTCAAGATCACAATATTCAGAGGTAGAAAAAGTCTTCTCTTATTTAATTTCTTGTCTGTGCAGGTTGATTGCACTAGGCTTTTTGAAACCCTAAACTGTTCTTGCAATGCCGTGAGCATATACAGCCATATACAAAAGTTTTTCATCAGAAGAGAAAGGCAACTCAAATTGGAAGGAGACTTAGGAATGTGGGTGTTTAAGGAAGAAGCACATAATCTTTTATTTCTGAAATTACAGAAAGCATGGGATGCTGGAATTTGAAGAGACCTTGTAAATATTATCTCTAGCCATCTTTATTGGACAGATATACAGATATTACTTTCACTTGGTGTTATTTGAGTATTTGTTCTCTGCTTGGCACTTTATTGGGTGCTGGGGATACTAGTCAAATAAGACCTGGTCTGCCTTTAAATGGGCAACAAGTGCAGGCATGGAGGTGGAGACAAAGGAACACTCTTACACTGCTGGTGGGGGTGCAAACTGGTCCAGCCACTGTGGAAGGTTGTGTGGAAGACCCTCAAACAATTGAAAGTAGAACTACCATTTGATTCAGCAAGTCCACCACTGGGAATCTACCCAAAGGATATAAAAGCACTAATCCATAAGGACACCTGTACATGTATGTTTATTGCAGTACTATTTACAATTGCCAAGATATGGGAACAATCCAAATGCCCCAAAACTGACAAATGGTTGAAAAAGATGTGGTATATTTATACAATGGAATATTATTCATTAATCAAAGAAGAAAACCTTATGTCATTTGCAGCAACATGGATGGAGCTAGAAGGAATCAGCGGAAATAAATCAGAAAGAAAAAGAGAAATATGGGATGGTCTCACTAACATGAGGGAGTTAAGAAAAACAAACAAACAAACAAACAAATGGACTAGAAAAATATAAAGCTGCCAAAAATATAGAACTGAAACACAGAGTGAGAGAAGGGGAGGAGGGAGAAAATGGGGGAGGGGGAGGGCACAAAAGACAGATCACTCATAGGTGATAAAGTGATGGGAGAACTTTGGGGCAGACAATGATATAATATATATACGTGTGTGTGTATACAGATATATATGTGCAATCAATTGAAATTAAAAAAACCTAGTCTGCCTTTAGAACTCACGTGTACACAGCAAGATGTGTTGAGATGGAATAGGACTTCCAGGTCTCAAAGACTATGTACTCATACCGCATTCCTACCAATGGTCCCTGCAGCCCTGCTCTGATATCTTTACTGTGGATTCAGACTGATAGAACAGCCTCCACTGGAGACAATCCAGTCTGTTGGGTCCAGGCAAACAGAGGGTCTGTGTTGAGTTTTCACTTTACCAGGGTCCAGGCAAACAGAAAGCCTGTGTGGAGTCTTCACTTTAGCACCTTCTCTCTGTCTCTTCCAGTTACACCTCTCCCTACATGCCAAAAGATATGTTAAAGTGTGCATCTCACCTGGAGACCTTTACCTCTTTCTAGATCATGTGATGGGTGCCTGGAACCCTCCTGTCCCCAACCGAGACCTGTTCCTGCTTCCAGGGTTCATGTATAGCTCTTCATTAGGTCCCTCCTCCCAAAACTTGGCCAAACTGCAGATGTTTGGGAATGTAGGATGGTCAGGGGACTAGTGTGTTTAAGTATGGGTAAAATTCAGGCATGCAATATGGAATGTCTGTACTCTGCTTATCTGTGCTGCCTCAGTTTAGAGCAGATCCATAGTGGGGAGAGGTGGCATTCATTTTGCTCTTGCCTAGAACATTGTAAGGTTAGAGACAGGCCAGATTTGATGGTTTGGGGATAGTAGGCACAAGCCCCAGCCCATGTCTTAAAAGACTTGGTCTAGTTGTGTGTAAGAAATAGATTTAAGGTAGGCAGAGAGGAGAAATGGGGAGACTAGTTGGGATACTTATTGTAACTATCCAGATAAACAAGGACTTGGCTTGGACTAGTGTAGTAACTATGAATATGGCAAGAATTAGCCCAGTTCTGGAGACTATCTATCTATCTATCTATCTATCTATCTATCTATCTATCTATCTATCTATCTATCTATCTATCTATCTATCTATCTATCTATCTATCTATCTATCTATCTATCTTCTTATATTGTTTATTTTTGGGGCAGTATTTGATTTCTCCCTTCAGGTGTAGTCTCTGTAGTTTTCCGACCATTATATCATCAGTGGTCCATAACCACAGTTCCTTATGCTCTTTCCTCCCCTGTTTTCACACTTCTCCCCTCCTCTACCATATACATAAGCTATATGGTCAGCTTGCAAGTTTTGTCCCTGTCCTTACCCTTTGTCTGGTTTCCCTATACTTTGCATGTAAGTGAAACTATCCCTCTGACTTACTTTTCTTAGCATCATCCCTTCCAGCTCCAGATTCTAGATATATCTTAATGTAAAGGTGACAGTATTTACTAATAGAATTGAGATGTGAGGTGTACTGAGTTACAAGGGTGATTCCAAGATCTGGAATTTGAGGTGGGAAGCCAGGAACCTGGTTTCAGTTATGCTTACTCACTTATCACAGCAGAGATATTCAAAGAATTGGTTTGTGAGTCTGGAGCTTGAGGGAGAAGCCTGAGTTGGAGATATAAATTTGGAAGATATTGGGACTTGTGGAACACTTACAATCCTGGACTATTGAGCCATAGGGAGCAAGCAATGATAGGTTAGACAAATCCAAGTCCTGGGAATGAGGGGACATCAACATTTTGGTGCTAGGCAGATGTTCAAGAACAAGTAAAAGAACCTAAGAAAGACTAGCCAACCTAAGAAGATGAAAAGATGTGCAAGAAACTGAAAGAGAAAAACATTTTAAAGCAAATAATTTTTATATCAGTTTTGTTGTTAGATCAAATATTTAAAGACTGAAAAGTGATCACTGAACTTAGCAGCATGAATTCATCAGTCACCTCTACAAGAGAATTCTGTGGCATGGTGGGGGGGGGAGTGAAAGCTGTCTTCAAATGAGTTCAATAGAGAGAAGGAAAAGAGGAGTTAGAGGTTAAGAAAAGAACTAAAGAGCTTTGTTAAGGAGAACAAAAAAAAACAAGAGGATCATCAGAGATGGGGTTGTGAGATCAAGAGAAAATTTTTGTAAGGAGCTCTCCTAGCATTTTTCCTGTAGAGATATAAGACTTGTAAATATAAATGATAAATGTATACCATTCTATACATTAAATTTATAAATATAATGTCTGAGTAGGGGATATCCAACCTTCTGAAAGCAAAAGAGTTTCTAGGGGTGTTCCCTGACATGAACATTCATTTATAAAAATCTTTCTAGACATGTCAAGAACCTTGAAAATCTCATACCTTTTGCATGACTATTATACCAAAAAATGTCAATAATAGGTAAGTATTGATGAAAAGAACATACGTGGGTATTACTTGAGTAAATTTGTTATCTCAAGGTGTAAAATGCACAGTACACGACTTCACCAACAGGTGCACAATTGGAGAAGGTAATGTCTGAATAAGAGAGGGTCATATCCAACCTCTGAAAGCAATGGAGTTTCTTTCTAGGTTTGTGATATTTACACGAAGCTTGTTTTCATAAGACAGACCCAGCCTGCTCACAGTCTGGCTTCTTATCTGCTCACGAAGCATAAACAAAATCCTCACTATCACCTTCAAATTCTCCAGACCCACACCATTGTATGTTTTTGAACTCAGTGGTATGGCAATAGACTGGGGACTTTTTGTTGAAATCCCTGAAAGTCAAACAGATAGCACCTTAGACCAGTGATTACTGCACTGTCTTATACCATAGCAATTAGTCTAGGAAGATACTAAATTTTAAATTAAAAATCCAGTTTCTCAAGTACTATCTACATTTCAAGTATTTAGTAGTCCTACGTGGTGACTGGTGAGCACGTTGGATAGGGGTACAAAACATTCCATTATCACAGAACATTCTGTAAGACAGTGCTGAGCTGTTGGATTTGTTACGATCTCCATGGCTCAGGCAATATTATCTTAGCAATCTTTCCTGTAAAATAATCAGTGGAGCACAAGAAATAAATTTACAATGTAGTAAAGCACTGAAATGTTCAACAACAGAGGAAGATTATATATAGTCTGGTGCATCCGCTAGAGAGAATATTACACACTCAGTTGAAGGAATATTATACGGCTATAAAATTATATTTTAAAGATTTTTTCATGTCTTTTGAAAATAACCTTAATATAATGTTAATGAAATAAAGTAAAAGTAAACAAAAATTAGAATGGAAAACTAAAAGTAAAAAAAAAATTTTAGAATGGAAAAAAGACCGAAGGGGAATTCTTTCAGAAAATGAACAAAGGCTATTTCTATACATCATCCTGTCCCTGAGGTTCTCCCACCACGTCACCTATGAATCATCATTTTGATCTCTTATTCAAGAGTGGTTTTTAAAAACTGATGAATGAATCAAGAACTTGTGGGACCCCCACCCATATGACTGGTTCAGCTGCTGGTCACTGAGCCCCCAGCCATCGAGTCTGCTGCACTCCTTTTGGGGTTCAGGTAGCACAAAGTAAGGGGGGACCCTGCCACCTGCCAGGGAAGCGGGGAGCAGCTGGGGGTGCCTCCCAGGTCACTGTACCATGAGGTGGCTGGGGAAGGGGGGGGTTAGCCCTCCCCAAACTCACAGTTCAGTCATGCTGCTGGGCACTGAACCCCCCTCCCTTGTCCCCCCCTGCTGGATGCGTGGGCTGGTGGGGGGGCAGGCTGACGGGGGGTAGAGGGTGGTAGGGGTCATTCCCTCTGGTCTTCTCCAAACCCAGTCAACCCTCACCAGAAGCAACTAAATCAGTGATTCAACGGCAGCTGCACGTGAATACAGAGGTGAAAAACAAATGTATTCCAGAACAACAAACATGTCAGATTCATGGGACACAGGACTATAAGACTGATTATAGAGACAAACTACCTCAGATATACAACCACTGAGATCTACAACTATGGGAACTGAATTTCCCTTTCAGAGATGCCTTCAGCACGATCAAAGGACCCACCCACTTTAGGGGGTGAGGAAAGCCACAGAGATGGGCAGTGTCCCCACCAGGAACCGGACCAACCATCTGCCAGGGCCTATCTCCATCAAAAAAATTGGTGCACAAACTTTGCCTGGGAGAAACGCTCCTGATGCCAGCAACCAGAACTAACAAAGAAGGAGCAAAATATGACAGAAGATGGGCTAGAGCAGCCGACCAGAAAGAAGAAGGAGGCACTGAAAGAACACAATCATGTGTGAACTGGTGGCCAGCA
>PVHY01021819.1:0-23342 GCA_004024945.1 Uropsilus gracilis
CTCCCTCCCTCCCTCCCTCCCTCCCTGTATGATTGCTTCTTTCTCAGTAGCTTCACTTCCCCCACTCATCGCACTCTGCTGGGAATCCCATCCTGCTTCCCACCCTTATCTTGGAGTTTTGTTTCTCTTGTCTTCTCTCTACAGCCCCTGTCTGCCTGTCTTGCTGGAATTCACCGCCCTTGTCTGGAGAATGTCTTGGTTGCTCCTCTTGGAATTTACTGGTGTTGACTTATCGGAGAATTGGTCCCTGCCCCCCTCCCTCCAGAGGCTCCCACATTCATCCTGGCCTCTTCCCTCTGCTGCCTCTGACCAGGGCAGCCACCCACATGCCCAGTGGCTCAGGTGGGGCTTCCTGCCCCTTCCTCTGAGGCGTTCACACCTCATAGCCCCCTGACGCCCCTCACTGTCCTTTGTCCTCGGCGCACCCCCTCAGGGCGTCACATACACAGACACCCCAGCTCATGCTCTGGAACTAGAAACCAGCTTAAGACAAGAAGAGTCCTAAGGGTTCCCACACCTAGAATCCCAACTACTTGGGAGGCTGAGACTAGGAATCACTTGAGTCCACAGGTTTGAGACTACCCTGGGCAACATAGACATTGTCTCAAAAAAAAAAAAAAAAAAGTCAGGCATAGTAGCACACTCCTGTAATCCCAGCTACCTAGGAGGCTGAGCTAGGGATCACTTGAATTTGTAGGTTCAGGACTACCCCGGGCAACATAGCAAGACCTAGTCTCTAAAAAAAAAAGAAGGGTCCTGCCTTGTCTCTCATTTTCCTGTCCGACGCACTTCTCACATGACTAACAACATGAAGTGGTTGGCGCTGCTCCATCTGTGTCCTTGGAGGCGGAGCTCCATGAGGGCAAGAGTCACATGCGACATGTGTCCATCCCTCACCTGATACACCCCAAGGGGCTGGAGAGCTGCTCCTGAATTAACAACCCACATCGTGCGTCCTCAGAGCACACGTTTCTGAGGCTGCCTCTCCAGTTTCTGCTCACCCTCTTCTTGGCCCACTGTGTCTCTGATAGGGGGGCTCTGGTGAAACTGAGGGCCCGTGGCCCCCAGCATTGGTGGTCCTGCATTAAATAGCAGCCACTGTGCCTTGGTGGGTGGAGACTTGGAGAAGAAAGGCCAAGCCTTCTTGTGAGGAGGTCAGTGTGAGGGGATTGAAGAAGGGGAAGACAGAAGGAGAGAAGGCATAGAGCAGGTAGCAGAAGGAACTGCCAGCTGCCAGGTGCAGGAGCAGGCAGGGCCCAAAGGTCTGGGCCGGTGAAGAGCCCTGGGAAGCATGTTGGAGAAACTTGGGACTCGTGTAAGCTGACTTGGAAATTTGTTCCTTGAGAACTTGGTTTAACTTTGAAACTGCGAAGCTTGGAAGTCATCTGGAGACCTGAAGAGAATTTGCTGTGTTGCTGTTCTCGTCCTGAGATGTCTGAAGTGGCTGCTGCTGTTGTATCAAGTGAGTCTTGCTGATTCCAGGCCACTTGTTGAAGCTGAAACAATGCCTGAGCTGTGCCTTTTGGAGGATTGAATAAGCCATCTTGGTTTCTTCGTTGGATTTGAATCTCCCACTTTTGAAGAAGGATGGATGGCACCATCTGGCTTCTTCACCTGGCTTGAAGGTGAGACAGCCGCCATTTTGAGGCTGAAGGCTACGTGTAGCCCTTTGGGCTAGAGACTGGACTGGTTGGTTGGTAAGATTACCGAAGGGACCTCTTGTAATCACAATGACTCTTGTCTATTCTATTTTTTTAATGAGTAAATCTGTTTTTGCCTTCTCTTAAGGTTTCTGTGGCCTTGCTACTGTTTGCACAGGCTGGGACGAACTTGGTGTGTGACTGGCTTGAAAGAGCCAGCTGCTCCCCTTTGTAAGTTTACTATAAGAACCCCATTTTGCCTGTTTCCTTACCTGATATCATCTCCTCCTGGAGACCAAGAGAATTCCCCACTCGGGACCCCAGTGTGGAGGCAACATGTACCTGGACTTTTCCAACTGGCAGTCATGACAGCTCCAAGGGGGTCCTTCCTGACCCACTCAGCTTAGCTCCCTGCAGCTGCTGGCACAGCCCACAAGACCACCATCCTCCTGCCGGGCCCCTCCATACCCACAGCCTGAGGCAGGGTTTCCTCCTCCCAAGTGGCTGCCAAGTCTCTTCACAGAAACCCCACAAAGGCGTCTTCGCATCCCCGCATCCCTTCCACACCAGCGGCCTAGGGCTCCCCACTCCATGGTCACTCACGTTGCTGCCTCTTACCGGCACCTGGAACGCTTGGACCCACTCCTGACGCTTCGCCTTAGCCAGCAATCAAAGCCCCCTCTAATAAATCCTCCCAGCACCTCTTGCAGCCCTGTCCATAACACCACAAGTGGTGAGAATAAAAGAAATAATGGTGGGAAACACACAGACCCACCACGTGCCAGGCGGGATGCCCCGCCTCCCAGGAACACTGGCTACTTCTGCCTGGCCCAGAAATCCCTGAGCTCCCGCCTAGATCTAGATCGACTCTGTCACAATCCAGTGGTGTAGATTATATGTGCATATATGTGCATGTACACATATGTAATGTGTGTGTAGAGATGTATATGCAATGTATATATTCCTGGGAGTTACCTAGGTTTAAAAGTCATAGGTTGAGGGCAGACAGACCGATAGAGCTGCGGCATCTCCACGAAAGAGGGCGGTACCATGTTCCCTGACCCATTTACATGCAGCGGCCTGGTCTGAGGGGTGCAGTGAGCAGCCAGGACCCGGCAGGTGGGCTCTGGAGAGATGCATGGAAATGCGGCGCTCACTGGCATCCTGGCTTCAGACTTGCACCAGGGACTTGCGGGGTGCAGAGGTGAGACACGTGGGGAGGTTGGTGGTGCAGCCAGGATCCCGACTTTGAGTTTGCTCCTTTGGCCCCAGACTCACCTGGCACCTTACCCCCTCATTCTCCCCCACGGAGTAGGCCCTAGGCTTGTGGCAGACTCCCAAGCTGCACTCTGCCAACCCTGTTTGGCTGGGCGTTTGCCCACGAGGGGGTGGGTAACCTTGGGTGTTTTACTAGAAAACGATTATCCTTTCTCTGTGCGCATTATTCTACCAACATTTTCTTATACTGGAAGTCTCTGCCTTCGTGTGCACCAGTGACCGAGCCCCTTCAAAACCTGCAAGTCTGGGGGTCCCTGGGTACCCCTCAGCCATGCTCTAGCAGACAGGGACACACATAAATCGATACGCCACTGTATGACGTCCAGAGGCATGTTCAAGGGGTCGAAGTCGCACAATTGCACAATTCACTCTTGCAATTCACTCTTTCTGGGAAGGCTCCAGGAGGAGAGAATCCTAGTTTCTTTTTCCTCCTTTTATTATTTTTCTTCAGAAAAAAGACCTTAAAGTAACATGTTAAAGGGTGAGTGGAGAGCCTGCAGCAGAAGAGCAGGCTGTGGCGGCAAGGACAGGTAGGGCCCAGCTCAGGCAGTAGGAGGAGGTGGGGGTGCGGGGCAAGGGGATATGTGAGAGGAAGGGGGTGCCCCTGAGGTTGGCATTTAGGACAGGAGGTGGCCAGATAGGTCAGGACTCTGAGGAGCCTCTGAAGAGGCTGGACTTCTCCCAAGGCCATCAGGAAACACCAGAGGCCAGGGTGGGGATGGTGGAAGATGGGGTTCCCCAGGCATTGGCAGTGAGGCAGCTGTGGCAACAGAGTTTATAAAGAATGCAAAGGACATGAAGGTGATTTGCACTCTCTCTGCAGCACAGCCCTGGCTGTTACTAGGATGAGTGTGTGCATCTATCTTACCCCCCACATACACCCCCCACCGAACTGTGCGGTGCAGGCTTCCAGCGCTACAAGGTAAGCGTTCCTGTGAAACCCTTTGGTAAACCGAGATGATGCGAGGACAAGAAGTAACTCCCACTTTTTTATATGGAAAAGCAGACATGTGTCCCCAGACCCAAAGACTGACCTACCAAACCCCAGCAAATAACAGGTAGCACCTAAGATAATACTCACAGATACTCACTCGTAGCACCTAACATAACACACCTGTGATAGAAGCAAGCCTGGTACCTTCAATTCACACTTCCTATAAAGTCGTTCAGGGCAAGGATGGGGCAGGGCGCTTTCACAGCTCAGGGTGCCCGCTGCCTGAGGGGTTGAGAGGGGCTTGCAAACAATGGATGTTCTCATGCTAGTTCCAATTTCACCTTCTGTTGTAAAAGCAGAAATCATCTTCAGGTTCCTCCCAGTTAGAAAAAGTCAGAACTAATTTTATATAGATCTTTCGGCCGGGCGCAGTGGTGCGTGCCTTTAATCCCAGCCTAGGAAGGGAGGCCGAGACTAGGAATTGCTTGAGTCCGCAGGTTCGAGACTTGCCTGGGGCAACATAGCAAGATCTAGTCTCAAAAAAATAGCTGGGCATGGTGGTGCATGCCTGTAATCCCAGCTACCTGGGAGGCTGAGGCTGGGGATCGCTTGAGTCTGTGGTGTCCCGGGCAACATGAGTCTGTGGTTCCCCAGGCAAAATAGCAGGACATAATCTCAGAAAATAATAACAATAATGTAGATCTTTCATAAAACAAATTTTCGAAAAGCAGGGGATACCTGAGCTCATGGAGTTGAAACCTGGGTGGTATATGATGAGCCAAAGCAGGGTGTCTTGCTCAGCCCTGGGGAGGGGAGAGGAGGGGAGGGGAAGGCAGGGGAGGGGAGGACAGGGGAGGGGAGGGGGGAGGGGTGGGCGGGGGATCCTGCAGATATCCTGCACTGCAGGAAGGTTAGCTGCATGCCTGGCCTCTCCCCACTAGATGTCAACAGCAACCTCATCTCAATCAGTGATAAGCAAATAGTCTCCAGATAATTGCCAACTGCCCAGAAAGACCAAATGCCCTCCAGGTGAGAAGCCCCAAGCTGAGAGGACATTCTGCAAGATTCTCCCCCCGCATCTCCTTTGAGCAGCACTTTTTTGTGCCTTTACTTCCTCACCCACAGAGTAGATAGAAGCCCACTGTTGCATTCATTGTGTGACTCCGTGACTCACAGCAGCGCAGGGTGGGGGGGTTAGGCTCCTGAGGTGAATGGTCAGGAAAGGCCGCCATCACCCACATTCTCTTGGAAGTACCAGACACTTAGCCCAAGACATCAGAAGCTTAAGTGTTTGCTCCTGTTGCTTCTAGAGCTATGTTCTTACATCTACTGGCAGCATTTCCCAGCCCCCTGGGTAGGTCTGGCAAAGTGGCCAACAGGTCAGTGTGGTGAAATGAGAAGGGGAGTGCTTTTCTCCTTCAATGTGACCTTGTCACTGGTGGCATGTTGCCTTCATCTCAGAGCACAGCAAAAGCTTGGGAGTAATGACTACGGAGGCTTGTTTCAGTACATCAGGGAAGTCCAGGAATTAATGGCTCTGAGAAGTCCTGCTGATATCATTAGATTTTAAACTCTGGGAGGGAGAACAGGGGTCACACCCAGCTCATTATGGTATGCCCACTCCTCCGCAATACTGGACGATAGGACCACTCAAAGGCAGGCGATGGAAGAATGAATGAAATGAATATTTACAGAAATGAATATATTCATTAAAAAGTCAGTCTGCCTGCGTTTACAGACCCAATGTTTCTCCAGAGTTGGTGGAACCTCTGCACTAAGGAAATCCCCCAGGACTAGAGCCCCAGATACATTTCCATGCAGTGACAAAGCCAGGGTGGGTGACAAGAAGGGAGGAATGCCCACAGCACAGAGGCTGGTTTCCGTGATTCACACTGACTTCGGTGCAAATGAATTGAAAACATTCTATTTTAGCTCCAAATAAGCCAAGCGATATGAAAAGGAAAATGCATTCTCAGGGGCTCTTGACAATCTCCATTTTTTAAAAGCAACGTGGTAATCCAAGTGTCATGTGTGTGCCATGAGGGGGTGACACCAGCGCTCCCCACCCCCACCCCCGAAGGTGACACTGACCACTGGCCTCACACCCAGAGAAGCAAGCACCTGTCACTGCTCAGGCCACGGTGCCAACTTCCCAAAAGCCAGAATGTCTCCCAGCCTTTTATCCTGTTCAAAGGTGTGTGTATAGCAAGACCTGAGACAAGGGCCATAGCAAGCTCCAGTCTGGGCTCTCATACTACAGGCATATCTGTCTAGGTTAGTGGCTACCTTGCTTGTAGCTAAGAATTCTAGAATATTGTTCTGCAGGAACAATAGTCCCCCCCCAAAAAAAAAAAACTGGAAAAACATGCTGTTTTTCCCCAGAAATGGGGAGACTGAAATGAGAGCTCACAGTGGTTTGTCACCACTGATCCAAGAGCAAACCCATCTCGTGCTCACTGCTGCCCCCAGAGGTGGGTGCAGGTATCATTCCCATTTCACGATAAGCACATGGCAACTGCAAAGGCAAGTCGCTGAGTCCAGGACACACAGCCAGAAGGGGGCGGTGTCTTAACACCATGGGGGGGGTTCCCCAAGACGTTCACAGCACATCTCCCCACGACTGGTCATTTTGGCATGTGGATTATTGCAGGCTGAGGGCAAAGAAGGCCCTACAGACTCATGGAAAGTTGATAGAGCTCTTTTAACTATGCAAAAGAATAAAAATTGGGCCCCTTACCCCGAATTGGGGTTATTACCCTAAATAACCTGTCCTAGCTGAAAGATGTACCTGACAGGACAAACATCTAATTACAGAGCCCCTGCTCTTCCTCATGTGACTCACTCTTCTTGTCACACGAGTCCTTTCTTATCTCCCCAAGTTCCTATCCCATTCCTTAGATCAGGACATATACCCTTCTTTTGCCTTACTGACTTTGCAATTTCATTCCTCTGCAGATATTCCGTATATGTCTAATGAAATTTGCTTTCTTTTCCTACTGATCTGATGTTCATTTGATCATTTGATCAGCCCAGGAAGAGCGTTGGGGGGTAAGAGGATTTCCCCTTTCTTCCCCTCTTTTTTTTTTTTTTTTTGAGACTAGGTCTCGCTATTTTTGCCCATGGGGTACCACAGACTCAAGCAATCCCCAGCCTCAGCTTCCCAGGTAGCTGGGATTACAGGCATGCGCCACCACACCAGCTATTTTTGGGGGACTAGTTTCTCGCTGTGTTGCCCTCGAACCGTGATCCCTAGTCCCAGCCGCTTCATAGGCTGAAGCTTACAGGCACGTGCCACTGTGCCCCACAAATGTCCCCTCTTATACCACACCCAGTTATTGGCAAAAAGCACCTATGCCATTTTTGTTTTTTAAGAAAAGTAACATACAAATCAGTTACCCATTAATACTGGAGCTAACTTTCCAGTGGGAGGATAGCAGGGTGTGGGGAAAAAGAGGCCAGTCCATGCCTAGGATGTATGAAGCACTTAACTCTGACCCCTCAGGCCAAACATCACAAGGAAGGCAAGGTACAGTTAACTTTAGCAAAAAGAGGTCGTTACTTTCTACCTACTGCTCTTGCTGTTCTCATGCTACCTTTGTGTGCCAAAAAGGCTTAAGACAAGCAGAAATCTTCCAGGATGCTAGCCTGACACAAATATATGTATTGACTCAATTCTAAATGACATTCACAGCCATATCCTACCTCACTTCCCACCCTGCCAAAAACATTGCTTGATTGATCCCTGTATAATTACTGGAGTAGGAACTTCATCCGTAGTATCTCACTTAATCCTTAGTCTAATATAAAAGGCAGAAGCAAGTTTCCATATTGCACATGAAGAGACAGAGAGTCAGAGCAGTTGAGTGTCTTGTCCAAGGTCACAGCAACTGGTAAAAAAGGGTCTAAATGAGGTCTTTGTTTCCAAAAACTCCAGGTCCTGCTCCTTACAAAATTTAAAATAAATTCACCCAGCAAATCCCAGGAAAAAAATCTGTTTAGTCAAATGTCCTCATAAGAGCTGGAGATGTTACAAATGGTCTTGAACCTGAGGTTCTGCTGAGTTCTGTGACCGATTAAATAGCTGCATCATCCTTCTAGTGTACGTGAGGCTTTTGGATGATACTGGCAGGTCAACAAAGTGACAGTCATAATAACTCTGAGACCTAATGGTGAGAATCTTCTGAGAGATGAGGAAGACCAGATAACTGAACTTAAGTACAGGTGAGGCTTGATGTTGAAGTCAACACTTGTGATAATTGTATTAATAGTAACATTTTCTGATCTCTCCCTGTCAAGGAGAGTATAACATGAACATTTTTGAATTATTTTTCCCATATTAATACAGATCAAGTATAGTCATTACACCTCTTTGCAAGTTTCATTTCTTTTTGGTACAAACAGATCTTGTCATAGTTAAACAGAATCTCTAAGACTATTGCTCATTCTTGAAAGACTAATAACAGTGCATTAACTGCTACAAGCTATTTCTTGTCCTCATGGAAATTTTTCAAAACTCCCTTCTTCCAGGGCTTTGATACAAGGTCACTGACATTGTGTCCATCCCACCTCATGGGCGTGAGCGTGGGGTGGGGGAGTTGCAAATGTCAGAACTTCCATTGGAATGTTTGAACCCCAATTCACAGGGCATGGATGAATTCAACACACTGTTTTGGTTATCAATCAATGTCACTGGCATTGGGGTTAGAAGCTGTATAAAAAGGAAACCAGTGCTCCCTGAAAGCTATGTAGGAAGGAGGGAAACGTAGGAGGTAAAAAGTAAACTAAAAAGCCTAATGCACATCTGTCATGGGTAGAAGTATGTGCTTTCAGTAGATATGGTCAAGTCTTAACAGAGATGCCTGTGCCTGGGAACGTATTTGGAATAAGGTCTTTGTTTATGTAATCAGTTCATCTTATCACAAGCTGGGCATTAAGAACCCAATGTCAGCCATTCCTATTAGTACTACTAATAAGAGCTGTCTCTGCCTGGCTCCCTTTGGAGAGAAATATATCTCCCAAGGTCACAAAGGCCTCCGGGCTGTTTGGGAGTGCAGTCTGGGTGCTGAAGCTGGAAGGAAGACATGGGAAATTTGAGTGATGCACTTTGGACGCAACAAACGCTTGGCATTTTGCCAAAAAGGGGTTTTCCTCTTTCATAAGTGTTGGGCCCTTAGATGAAATCTACATGGGACTTGACCTGTCAAGTAGGACATAAAGAACACAGCTACAGGAGAGAGGCTCTAACTAGCATCTGTTTTCCCTTTGGAAACACGAGAACAATCAAAACCAGTAAGCATCTGTCCTCGCCTTCATGGGAGCAAGCCTGCCAGAATCCTGAGCTTGTTTCTGCCTAATCAACAACTTCAGGAGATCCAAATTGTGGAAAACATGTCTTGATATACACCCTGAGTGGAGGCTTCCCAAGAATGGTTTGCCAAATTA
The DNA here is from genome assembly GCA_004024945.1 of Uropsilus gracilis. Classification (NCBI taxonomy): domain Eukaryota; kingdom Metazoa; phylum Chordata; class Mammalia; order Eulipotyphla; family Talpidae; genus Uropsilus; species Uropsilus gracilis. The sequence continues at coordinate 9,295 of PVHY01021819.1, forward strand.
GATAGGATAAACAATTCAGCGAGCTGCACTTTCAGATAGGCTTCACAGATAAATGTCAACGAGATGAAACAACATGTGTTTGGGTACATCTTGCCTTTGTTTATATGCCCAGCCACCATCTCGCCATGGCGTAAATATTTATTGGGTGCCTACAGTGTGCACTCAATAAACACAGGGTCCCTTATGTATATCTTAGTGAATCTTCCCAATAACCTAGAGTTGATAGAATAATAGGCATTCCCATTTCACAGAGAAGCAACCTAACATGCAGAGAGATAAGTGATTTCTAAACCAAAAAATGGTAGACATCATTGTAGCTGAAAAACAAGGACAGTGACCATCTGTCATCCAGACAATCTCAGAAAAATCTAGAACATGTGAAATTCACATCAAAGAATGTTTTAAAAGACAAGGGAACTAACACACTTGAATCACTGAGCCCTCAGCACACAGCAGGTAGGTGGTATCTTCTAACGCCTGGAAAGAAAGCTTCCCATTCTGGCAGGTCAGGGCGCTAGGTCTAGAGAGTGAACTCCCAAGATGAAGTGCCTCGTTTCATACAGCGCCATCTTGCTTCTTAGTTCTCCAGGTCCAGACTCCAGTTCTCACTTCCTTCTCACCCCATAGCAGCCCACTCAGCTGGCTCTGCTTTGCTAAGCGCAGAATGGATTCTTCCCTCCCTGCCCCCAAGAGCCAACGTCCAGATCTATGATGAACACATGAGCTTCCTCTGATTGCTTGACAACCTGTCACCTCCCCACCACCCTGGAGGAATTTCACCAGCATCTCCACCGCCCAACCCAGAGCCCAGGGTCTGACCTTTGCTGTTTGAGAAGCTAAAGGAGGATGTGTCAGTGGAGATTTCCCATTAGAAATAATTCAAAAGGGGCCTCTTCAGGTGTGTTCCTTCCCCCGCCCCTTCCCCTGATCCATGCCTGCAAACATGAGCTATGCACGCAAGCAATAAGAAAATTTTTTTTTAATTTTAAAAATGAAGCCGGGCATGGTGGCACACACCTGTAATCCAAGCACTGGGAAGCAAGAGGCCAGGGATTGCTTGAGTTCATGGGTTCAAGACTACCCCGGGCAACATAGTGAGACCTGGTCTCAAAAAAACAACTGGGCTCGGTGGCAGGTACCTGTAATCCCAGCTACTTGGGAGACAGAGGCTGGGGATCACTTGAGTCCTTGGGATCGGGACTACCCCAGGCAACATAGTGAGACCTAGTCTCAAAAAAATAGCTGGATGTGGTGGCGCACACCTGTAATCCCAGCTACCTGGGAGTTTGAGGCTGGGGATCCTTTGAGTCCGTGGGATCGAGACTATACCAGGCAACATAGCGAGACCTAGTCTCAAAAAAAAAAAAAAAAAATGAAAGGGGTCTCTTCAGCAGTTGGCAGGGTGGGGAAAAATGATAGCAAAGTGGGTGACCTGTTGAGTCTCAAAAATTGATTTACAAATGCTGGGCATGGACCATTTCTGGATGCCACTTGGGAAATGCATTAAAAAAAAAAACATTATGAAGACAGTGTGAGCACGAGCTACAAGCTTGAGTGGCTTGCAGGGCCAGTGGGAACAGAGTGAACAGGGATGTAGGGGTCAGGTTTCATAGTAATAAGAGGGTAAAGGTATCCCTGGTTCCCATGGGAGGGTGTGATTGGCTTGTTTGGGCTGGCAGGGAAGGAAAACCCTTTAGATGGAAGACTGTGAGGTGAAGTTCCTGCACTATGGACTTACTGCCATCTTGTTGAATGCCATCACTGTAGCGGTCAAAGGAAATGCCGTTTATTTTCTAGCAATGTCTATGGAACTGTTAATGATAAAACATCACATTCACTGGGATTTGCTTCAAAATACTCTAGCAAAAAGTATATAAATAAAGGTGAGTGAAGTCTGCAAAATAGTAAGCGTGGAATCTGAACCAGATCAACCCCACAGCTCCCATGTCTCCGTGCTGAAGGTTGTGACCACCCAGAGGGGCTGTTGGCACTTGTGATGTGGCTGGTGCATCTGAAATGGATGTTTTAACTTATTTAATTAACTAAAAATTTCCCTAGCCACAGTGTCTGCCATATTGGATGGCATGTTTATTAATGGCTTTATGATATTTCATGCATGTTTAAAGATTTTTATAATAAAAATGTATAAAATAGACTTGCCTAAAAGGCAGTATACTAGCTCAGGTTAACCTTAGCATGTAGCTGCTCTAGAATCTGTAAAGTGGGTGCTTTTATTGTTGTCATCCCTCCCCTGTATTTCAAGGCCTAAAACCCCACATCCTGTCGTGATGTGCTTAAGCCTCATGGGGTCTCAAAAGCCTAATGGTGAGTTTCCCTGCTCTTGCCAGATATGCCCCCACCTGAAGGGAAGGGCTCCCCACCAGCTAGTCCCCTGCCAGCAGGAACTTCACCTCACAGTCTTCCATCTAAAGGGTTTTCCTTTCCTGCCAGCCCAAACAAGCCAATCACACCCTCCCATGGGAACCAGGGATACCTTTACCCTCTTATTACTATGAAACCTGACCCCTACATCCCTGCTTGTTCACTCTGTTCCCACTGGCCCTGCAAGCCACTCAAGGTCCTCCTTCCTGGTGATACAGGGTAATGATGCAGTTGAAAATTGAATAGGCTCCAAAATGCCCTGGTGGGTGGAGTATGCACAAGTCAGCTTTCCAAATCCCTGGCCGTCTCCAGGTACCAGCTCACTATGCCACCTTGCTGCGGTGCCACACTCTCCACACCGGCTACTCTTCTGCCAGCCACCATGGCTCCTTGCCACCTCCAGCTCACTCTTCCAGGGGGCTTTCCCTGCCTAGACCATGTGGGCCTGTTCTCTCAGTCCGCCATTCTCTTCTCTCTCCTTTTTTATTTCTTCTCCTCACTTGCTCCTCCTTTATATACACCCTTTCATCCTTCTTCTCACCAGTCTCGCTCTCAGACTCCACCCACGAGGCACGCCAACAATTTTTAACTGCATCACTCACAACCCTGTATCACTGGGACTGATAAAGCGCCACATTATCTGTAGGCATGGGTAGGGTGTAGTGTGTTTGGGCAATCTCATATTATTTAGGGTAAGAAACCCCTCTCTTTAATAACAGGGGGGGAGACAATGAGAATACCTTGCCCCATCTAAGATAATTATCTGAAATCCAGAATTTCCCTGCTATCTAAAAGAGGGTTCCTGAGAAATATTTGTCCATCAAAATGGCACAAAACACAGATGTAACTGCTGCACCCCAACAAAACCAAGACACGTCACTAAGTACATGCTTTCCCCATGATGGCTGCTCCAGCTGGGATCTTCTGCAGCAGCTGCTGTTGTTTCAAGGTCCAACAGCAGAACAGCCAGCAGTGACTTGCAGCTGCACGATCTGGCTGAGAGGTGTGTCCAGAGAAGATGCAACCCTCAAGACAACTGCCCTTCACCTGCTTGGAAAGCAGCTTCCTCTCCCCGCTCCAGGGAGGGAGGTGCATGTGTTTCCTCTTCTGTTACTTGTCCAACAACAAGATCCTGGCTCTGTTCTGGCTGCACCTGTTCATGGTACTAACCAGTGGCCAGTCACCAGGATAAGTGAGGTGACTACTGTTCCTTTGCACAGAAAACTTTGTGAGTGTCCCTAGAGCCCCAAATAACCAACAAATTGTACCAACTAACACATGAAAACTAAAAGTACACAACATGTAGTAAAAGCAGGAATGATGTGACATACGCACATAGCCTAGATAAAGTAACTCCTGGGAAGAAGCTGGGGTCCTCCCCACCTCCCCCAACGCTGCTGTGCAGAGTGCTAGTATCTTTAGAACAGCTGCTGCAAAACCAGTGTTGAAGGCGGCTTTAAATCAGCATCTGTTGTTATGAAATCCTCTTTGAATTTCTATCAGATAGAAAAGGCAAGTCCAAATGTAGGTCTTTCCTAAAAGCAAAGTAGCCTGACTCAAATTTTCAAAAGCCTAACTCGAACTTTCATACGCGAAGGTGCTTTTCTAAAGGCAAAGGTGAAAGGCATGGTATTTACTGTGGCTGCTGCTAATTCTCTGGCAATGGAGAAAGAATTCTCAAGCTACAGTTGCTAACTGGTAGCTCAAATATATTACTTACACCTAACTTTGATGGAGATTAAATAAAATGGCTTCATGTACCACACTCACCTAAGCCAAGAATTTTTTTTTACTGTACAATTAATCACATTTTCATTTGTATGTCATCCATAGAAGAGCCCTAAAACACTCAAAGCATACAGATATTATGATTGACTTAACCACTTCCCCAGCTGATTTCATTCATTCCTAGGACTTTAAATACCTACTCTCTGACCAGCTGCCGACCCAGAAATTTATGTCTCGAGTCCATTCACTCCACCTCTGAGATGTGTTTACCCTGATGTCTGCTTGGCCTCTTTACTTCCATGGATCACAGGTATTGCAAAACCTACTGAGCCAAAAGAACCACTGATTCCTCAGGTTCTTGTAGCTACTTCTGAATCAGCTTTTCATTCTGTTGTTCCCCTTACTACTAAGTAAGGTGAAATTCTCACACTTTCTGCTATGCATTTTGTAAAAACTACACTTTGTAGCAGTTTGAGAATTATTTTAATAATTTTCATTGCAATATATAATCACCACCCTCCTAAATATTACTTTTGCTACCTTCTGCATCATTTTGGGGAAGGTGGAAATTATAACAGCCTGTGACTCTGAAGAATTGGCTTTCCCAACAAGTGCTCGTTCAGCATGCAGGTTTTTTTAAGCCAAGGTCAACGGAGGACCTGCAGGCTGGAGAGAAACTTTTACCACTGTCCTGACTACCTAGAAGAATGAAAATTGGGGTTATTGCCCAGAATTAAGATTTTTATCAGAAATAACTTATCAGTGAAACCTGTCTATAGGGCCGGGCAAGCATCTCATACTAGAGCATCTTGTCTTTGTCATATGAGTCAACCTCTCCTCATCATGTGAGAACCCGTCCTCTCTCCTTAAAGCTCCAAGGCCACCTCTTCTCTGTCATTCCTTAGCTCAGAATCTACATACCCCATTTTACCGTCCTGGCTTTGGAATCCACATCTATGTATCATCCCCATAGAATTGTCATTGAATTGGGGTTTTGTATCCTACCAATCTTATATTAATTTGATTATTCTGCCAACCCAGGAAATACCCAAAGGAGAAGGGGGAAGTTTCCTCTTCTCCTTCCCAGCCAGGGTATACCTGGAAACGAATGGTCCCCTCCAGATTTCCTTAAAATCAGGCTAACAATATTTATCACAAAGAAAGCTCATCAGGACCTTAACCTCTAAAATGCTTTGAGTAGGATGTTCCTAGCCTGTTTAGATTGCTTACTGAGTGAACCTGGGAGTTGTGGGGAATTAACCACACAGGCATTTCTATCTATATAATTAATGGAGGATAAAACTGGGAAACCACAAAACCAAAATTGCTTCCTCTGAGGACAATGATCCACACTTATCCTGGGTATTCACTGATTAATCAAAAACCAACCCAGAACAATGAGGAGGCTGCAGATGACAGATTTGGGCACTTCCATAAAAGAATGCAACATTTGTGCCTACGTTTTGCTTATAATTGTTAATCCCTAGTTAGGATTAGTGTTAGCTGTATGATTCACATGAATCTAATTTGACACATCAACTTGGTGCTAACAAAATCCTCTTAAGGAAATTACACCAAAGTCATAAGTATTTGGAATTTTGAAAGGGAAAGAAACTTTATGAAATTGAAATCAGTTTGGGGAAATAAAATTTTGAAAGGGGAAGAAATGTTTAGAGGATGCCCCCTCAAAAGTCAGACCTACACTGACAAATTGTCCTCCCTTCAGACGCTCACCCACTGTCAATGACAACACCAGCATGACTGTACCCCCTTCATCCCCACCCACTCACAGCTCAGCACCATCTTCGTCATGGGATCCATGGAAAACAAAGTCGTCTCATCTAGAAGAGTGACTGGACCGTCTAGAAGAGAAATCGGCCAAGTCCCCCATCTACAACGTCACTTCCTTGGAGGGGGGAAGAACACATTACTTCTCAGCATTTCCCTAAAGCTGCCTTCCTGGAGCAGCTGCCAGCTATACCTGGCAGCAACTCTTAGAGAAATCAGAGTGTCAACAGGAGGGAAAGCCTCTGGGTCAAGTGGAAGAGTCTGTGCTGTAGAAACCAGAACACTGGAGCCTTGTCTTCTCTCTAGAACATGCCATTTCACTTCCTTGGGATGTGGTCCAGACATGGAAGTTCAGGCATGAAAGAACTTCAGCGGCAACTCTGCCAAATCTCCAGCTTTATGTAAGAGGAGGAAAGCAAGTCAGGCGTGGTGGTGTACACCTGTAATCCCAGCCCTGGGAGGCTGAGGCCAGGGATCGCTTGAGTCTGCAGGTTCAAGGCTACCCCAGGCAACATAGCAAGACCTAGACTCAAAAGGGAAAAAAAGAGGAGGAATGCAAAGCTTAAAGCACAAAGGCTCACCTTTTCTTCATTCAATGAGCACTTTGTGGAGTAACTAATTGGTGCTCAGTGCCAAGCATCGTGTTAGGAGATGGGCTAGAGAGGTAAACAAGACAGACTTGTCCATCCCTAACTCACAGAACTTATAATATCTATAAAAGTGTGTGCATGTGTGTGTGTGTGTGTGTTGAGGGCACAGGATGGAAATCAGACCAATTAAAGACTCTAACGAGCTCTCTTTTAAAAGATTATACTTAATAACTGTTCATGAACAAACTCAGACACATACACAATTCAACCTATAGATTCTGTAAGATATACTGTCTCCTCGAAGACAGTTCATAGAGATTCAATTTAAAAATCACTCATGAGTGGGGGGGGAGAATAAATAAAATAGAAATCACTCGTGAGCACAAACATGCTTGTCGTTAGCACACGGCCATCCTGCATTGAATCCTCGCCCCAAACCATCCAATAGGAATTCAGTCTCACAGAGGACGACACCAGCACAGTACAGTCTAAGGCCAAGTGGCAAGTGTACTTCTTCACATCTCTCCTCCACATGCCTCCACCAGGTCATCTTCCCATCTTTTTCCACCACTCCTCGCTGCTCAGCTCACCCTCGCTTGGGTGGAGCAGGGAACCTGGAACCTCCTCTTTCAAAGGAGATGGCAGTCGTGGGGACAAGGAGATGATGTGAGAAACCAAACAGCCAGGATTAGCCCAAGAGCATTCCATCCTTCTAGAAGGCCAGTGGGTTGGTGCCCGCTGGACACAGCTGACCCACACACTCACATAAATAGTGCTTGTGTCCCAGACAGCCTTGCGTTCTTTGATAATACTGTGCTTTTAAAAATTGTCTGTTCTGGGAAACTATCCCAGAAAACTGTCCCATCGCACACCTTCTCTGCTGATTCGCAACAGCTGCCAACCCTTGAAGCTAATGAGCACGCCATTGTAAGAAGACCACCGTGCAGTAATGACAAAGCATGCTATGCAAGACAAACTTCTTAATAAAGACAGTGCTGTGCTGACAAGGCCAGAGAAGATCTACGCATCTCTCCCCAGGTGTCCTCCAAAAAAAGCCTCCAGTTCACACCTGCGTCATTTTGCTCCGGCCAACATTCGTGACATGACACTAAGAATGATAGTCGCAAAACGGTTGCCCCTCGGTCCTTGTTCTGAACGTGGTAAGAATTCAATGCTGAGACCAAATGCTTAGAAATAGTGGATTTTATTGCAAAGCAATTGAGGTAAACGCTCTCCTCTTGGAGAGGGGGCCTGAATGGGACCAGAGAGCTGGGGAGTCAGGCTTATGTGAGTTAACTAAGGGGGCCACAAAACAACCCTGTGGCCGGTTTTTCTTCCCTTTGTCCTTGGCTGAATGGGTGGTGCCTGCATTGCAGGGAAAACTGAACTCCATGTAAATTATTTTGGTACTATTCCTCCACCCTTAACCCCGCTTAGTTTGTCATGGTTTAATCCTTTGAATTGGGGGGCCCCTTTAATTTCTAAGGTGTTGATTGCTAAGATTAATAAAATAATCTTACTAACACTATTTTGCACCTTTCCACCACTCTGCCAGTCTCTTGGGTACTTTCAAACAAAAAAGGGGAAATTGTGGGGTGTGGACTCTAAGAGATATGCCTTAGACAAAGGAACACCTTTGTTTTTACCCGCAGATTCTTTTGTGTGTGTGTGTGTGTTTGTGTGTGTGTGTGTTTCACATCTTTGTATTCCCCGGGGATCACCCACCACCTTCCCGCCATGACCACTCCCTCCCATCATTCCCCTACCCCCCACCCCCAGTTGTATTTAGTTTGGTTGTTAGCTTGTTTGGACTTTTCCTCCTGGCCTTTTGCTTGTTTTTCCTATTACCCATATAGTAGTGAGACCATTTGGTTTTTGTCTTTTTCCTTCTGGCTTGTTTCTGCTAATATTTCTTCTAGGTACAGCCATGTTGTCATAAATTCATCAAATTTGTCATTTTTAATTGATGAGGAATATTCCATTGTAGCCGGGCACGGTAGCTCGTGCCTGTAAGCTTCAGCCTAAGAAGCAGCCGGGGCTAGGGATCACGGTTTGATTCCTGCCTGGGGCCCGTATAGTGAGACCTAGTTCCAAAAAATAGCTGGGCGTGGTGGCACGCGCCTGTAATCCCAGATACCTGGGAAGCTGAGGCTGGGGATTGCTTGAGTCTGTGTTACCCCAGGCAACGAGAGCCTGAGGTCCTATGGGCTTAAATAGCAAGACCTAGTCTCTCTCTCTCTCTCTCTCTCTATATATATATATATATATATTCCATTGTATATATATATATATATTCCATTGTATATATAATATATTCCATTGTATATATAGACCACATCTTTTTCCCCCCCACAGATTCTTAACTGCTGCAATACCCCCCCACCCCTGCCTTCTTAGGAATGACTTACCCAAGAGACGTACCTTTGAAACGTTGGAAGGTACTTACTCCTGTAGGTGCCTTGGGGATCCGTCCTCATTTGCTCATTGTGTTTATTCATTGTCAAGGTATAAATATGACCCCAACTTAATAAAGACGGACTTGGTCATGCTTTCCAGGTCCCAGTCAGTGAGCTGGTTTCTCTCTCTTCAGTCTCTTCCGTCTCACGTCTTTTTCCTTCCTGCACCTGACTCCTAACAGGTGCCACCTGGGGTTCTACTTTTGGGGTCCCAAGGTCAAAATGCTCCCTGATTCTGGAACTGTTTGCTCCTCAGGATGTTCCAGACGATGCAAGTGGGACCCCTGCCTGCCTCATCAGCAGTTACCTTTCTCCTTTATTTTCCTCCTGCCCTTTTGCTTTGGGGGCTTGCTGCTTATTAGGGAAGCCCTGAATCCACGACACGCCCAGGGGGTGCTCTTAGCAAGCTGTCTCTTCAGCAACTAACTTCCTCCTTCACTGAAAGATACTAAAACCCCCCACATTTTAAGGGGCTTGAAGTTTGTCATCACTACATGGTGGTCTTGTTACACATGGTGTGCTCGTTCTTTCAAGGGTTGGCAGCTGTTGCCAATCAGCAGAGAAGATATTCCATGCTAGATGATGTATAAATCAATAAATGGTCCAAAGATAAAACCTATACCCAGAGAAACATGCAGCCTGGTTCTGTACAAAGGAAGGAACAGAAGGTAGGGTAACCACCAGTGCAGTAACAGACCCTTCCTTTCCACTGTCCTCCAGGAACACAGAATCTGAGCCACAGACTCAACTGGGTATCACCAGGAAACCTGCGGATCCCAAACACCTCCCTTAGCAGATCCAGATTCCTGCTGCTTCACAGCCCCAGCAAGGAGAACATGCAAATCAGGCTAGAATCAGGAACTTTCCTTAGCTCTTCTAGGTACTGCACAATCTGCTCTAAAGACCATGCCCAACACAAAAGGCCCCTGGCTTCTTGGGCCACCACTGTTCATGATCCAAGGCTGGCCCTTGGTTAACTTTCAGCTGAGAGAAGGAAAACCAGGACTCCATCTGGGAAGACCGCCAAACTCCCCATTGTCTGCCTCTTCCGCATTAACCTGTACCTGTGACCCGCACACGAGCTTATTAATCTTCATAGAACAAAGGTGTGTGTGACAGGTCCCCCGGACGCTGAGTTTCTTGCTCTTTCAGTCAAGGGTTAGGACCGAGCAGGGTTTAAGATGCTGCCCGAGTCGCTGGGGATCTGTGAGCAGGTTGTCCTGATTAACTTTCAGTGTGATTAATGGAGGTGCCCACGTAGCTCTTCAGCCCCCCGCAAATCACGTTCTCCATTCAGGAGGATGGGCGCATTCCCTCGGCCTTGCTCTGATGAGGGTGGATTCACGCTGTGACCCACACCCCCGGCTAAGGCTGGGTCTCTTCTTGCAGAAGACTGAGATTCCAGCTACACAAAATTCTTCCTGTGTGCGAGGCCGGATGCAGCCCTTCACATTAAATGTTTAAGATACCAGTTTACCTTTCAACACCTTCTTCAAAATACAGAGCCGGAACCATCGGCCAAGAGTCTCTTCTTGACAACACTTGAGTCTCTTCCTTCCTTCAAGGATACCTCAACTTTTGGGCTTCCCTGCTCGTCACTGCATTGCCCGCTTTCAGCAAAAATCCCCTCAGGAGCATTTAGCCCGAATACCCACCCCCAACATCTAATCAAATCCCTTGCTGCACCAGCTGCTGGGTACTTACTCTCTGACGCCACAGGCTCCCTGCAGCCAGAGTCTGACAAGAGCAGTTCAGCAAGACTTGCCCTACCCTCCCGGAGACCCGAGCAGCCTGGTCCACTGCTGTCCAGGAGTGCAAGTCCGCACCCAGGAGGAGGGACACAGTCCCAGAAAAAGAAAGACTAGTGGGCCAAGCATGGACCAACAACTTGCAGCATGAGGAGTTGGGGTGACCAGAGTGAGGTAGGGGCAAACGGGAGATAGGATGGGGGTTCAGGGGTACAATACAACAGGAAGGGTCACACCTAAGGGGAACAACAATCATACAAATGTGACCAATGTTGTATGAAAATTACAAAATAAAAATTCTAAAATTAAATATAAAAGAAAGCCAGGGGTGGTGGTGCACACCTGTAGTCCAAGCGCTGGGAGGCAAGAGGCCTGGGATCACTTGAGATTGCGGCTTCGAGACTACCCTGGGCTACGTAGCGAGACCTGGTCTCGAAAAAGCAGCTGGGCGTGGTGGCAGGCATCTGTAATCCCAGCTACCTGGGAGGTTGAGGCTGGGGATCGCTTGAGTGTGTGGGATCAGGACTAATCCAGGCAACATAGCAGACCTAGTCTCAAAAGAAATTTTTTTTTAAAAGAATTGCCCCCCCCCTTAGTTGTTTCCCTCCAGGACACCCACCCCTGCCCTAGGCTATCCATCTTCATATTGAAGATGAGCCCCATCTCCCTCCTCCATGGCAAACCATCACAATTGACCCTGAAGAAAAGCTCCCTTTAGTGCTATTTCACGAGTGTCAGCAATTGACTTCTCTGACCCCACCAGGAAGGCTGAGGAGGACCAATTGTCCCCACATGGACAGGGCTGCAAATGAGGGCCAGGCAGCTCTCTGAGCAAAGTGAGAAGCCCTGACAAAAAGCAGAGGAACCAAAACCATCAACAGACTTAACAGGGAAGATGGCAAGTGTGCAATCCACTTGGCAGTCACTCCAGCCAGGGACCGCCACACCCTCCTTTCTATTCTCTGATTTTGTAACCAGGGAGCCGGCCCTCCCCCCAAAAGGCCACAAATAAGAAGAAGATCCCAGAGGAAGCATGCCTTGAGGGCAAGTGAGAAAGGAAGAGGGGGGCAGAAATGATAAAAGCCACAAAGAGCTGTAAGACAGAGGACCAGCGGTCCAGCAGGTTGGCACCCAGGGATTTTGGCTTCCCGGGGAAAAGGAAACGTTAGGAGAAAAGTAAATCAGGACCTTGTCTGAAAACTCAGAAAAGCTCAGAATCTGTTATGTTAAAGAAACTTGGAATCCACATTTGTTGGAAGAGCTTGGGATTCGTATGTCCTAGAAATTTGGAAACATGGAATCTGGAAAAGCCTAGGAATTCGTGTACCTCTGAGGAGAGGACAGCTTGCCAGGATGCTGGACTTTGTGGGTAACTCCATCTTGGACGTACATTTCTTTAAGTAGTTGCTGTTTCAGACTTGGAGCAGAGGGAAGACATTATCTTGGGACAGGTGCATCTTGGGATTCATGTGGCTGAGATGGACAATAAGGCCACTCGTGGCCTCAGTGACTCTTGCTTTTTTTTTTTTTTTTGAGACTAGGTCTCGCTATTTTGCCCGTGGAACCGCAGGCTCACATTGCCCGAGGTACCACAGACTCAAGCATTTCCCAGCCTCAGCTTCCCAGGTAGCTGGGATTACAGTCGCGCATGCCCAACTATTTTTTTGGAACTAGGTCTCACTACTGGCCCCAGGCAGGACTTGAATCGCGATCCCTGGCCCTGGCCGTGGCCGTGGCTTCCTAGGCTGCCACCTACAGGCATGCACCACCATGCCCGGCCTTGCTTCTTTCCTTACTTGTCAAGAAGTCTTGTTTTGGTTTTTCCTGAAAACCTGGTTTGTCTTGCAACTCTTCACACACAGGTAGAAGAACCCCGGGACGACTAGATTTAAATATCAGCTTTTCTCCTTGTTCAGTTTAGGGGCCCGCTTTGCACCACGTTCAATTTGAACAAAAGTCAGGTCATCAGTCACCACATTTAACTGCTCCTCCCATCCCTGAGCATGCGATTTAATTAATAACGGACCAAAAATGAAGCCGGTGCAGACCTCCAGCTTTTTTCTTACCAGGCTCTTGCTTTCTGACGGAGTAAAAGATACTCCAGAGACACACAGGTGAGTAAGTTGAAAGAGGTAAATTTATTTTAAAAGACAAAGAGGCAGATCGGAGGTAAAGCAAATAGAAAAGTTAAGACACTGTGGATTGAGAAAGCCCATGGCGTGAGAAAGGAGATTACCATGTGGTTACCCCAGAAATCTTTTATAAGCATTGATATCAGGAGTAGGGGACTAGCCCCTCTTTAATGTGTTTTACTAAGGGTTCTTCTGCCTGCTCGCAAGCAGTGGCCCAGAGATCTTAAGTAATAAGTGTAAACATAGAGGTTAATTTACAGATAAGGGAAAAACAAAGTCTAATGATCCACACCCTCACAAGTGTCCCAAATGGAATAGAACCCCATTTCTGCTCCTCATGGAGCATGGAGTTTCTTCGTGTACTTCAGTCTGAAACCGCCAGGTTAAGAACTTGCCCTTTGATCCTCCATTCCTCCAGTTAGCTTCAGGTGAAGTCCACCAACACAAGGTGGTTCAGCCCAGGTCTATAGCAGGGCTCAGCACTTCATCAGGGTCACCTCCACCTTCACAGTTCTCCACCCTCAGGGGATCCAAACTCTGAGGTAGCCCAAAGGACTCAGCTCCTGGGTCTTTCTCCTCCTAAAGTCAAAACCTCCGAGCCTGATGCCAATCTCCAGGATCCCACTCTCTGCTCCACTCTCCTTTCCAAAAGTCTATCCCCAGTCTCTGCTCTTTTCCCTTCTATCCTTTACCTTGCCCCCTCTCCCCTCATGAAACCAGATGCCCCAATTCACAATCATACCCTACCCTGGCATCCATCTCCCCTTACCCACCTGCGCCTTCCAACCACAGCCCCAGGGCCCTAGATTAACATATTCCCCACATCAGCTTAGACATACAACATCAAGGTTAAAGAAGGAAGTACCCTTATCTGGCTTTAGGCTATTCTTAATCTGTTTTTCAGACCCAGGTGATAGCAATGCCTAAATTTTTCCAACAAATAGCACTGCCTATATTGGGGTCACAGCTTCATTATGAATATTCTAAGAACCCCATCAGTCTTTCATTGTGATTGGTTAAAGTCGCAGAGAGGAGGACCTTTCTTTTTTCAAAGTTTTGCCCATCACCTAGAGTGTTATTTTTCTAGTGATCCTTCCTTGAATTTCCATAGTCCTTTCTTCCTGAGGCTTGTTGACCTACCTAGCCTAGCCCTAGGGGGGTAATCTTTCCCTGAGCCTCAGAAATATTGAGCCAACCCTGACCTATGAACCCTTAGATAATACC
>PVHY01021820.1:0-23320 GCA_004024945.1 Uropsilus gracilis
GACTTCATAACAACATGGATGCATTTAGAAGAAATCATATTAGCAGAAACAAGCCATAAAGAAAAAGGCAGAAACTAAATGGTTTCACTAATGTAAGGGATATAGTGAAAAAATAAATAAATAAATAAAAGCCTTCAGGAAAGTCAAAACAAGCTAAGCACCAAAATGAAATGCACAACTATGAACAGAAGGGAAGGGGGGGAAGAGAGGGGAGGGAGGGGGGGCAAACCCTTGAGATTACAAAGTTGTGAAATTTTATATATAAATAAAAAAATTAATTATAAAAAAAACCACAACCAAAAAAAAATGTCATTGAATATAAAAGTCTCAAATAACCACCTTGAATATAATGACCAGAAATCATCTGTCAAAAGATGTAGACTGGCTGAATGAATTTCAAAACACAGTACACACTTTGCTGCTTAAAAGAAAATCCTCTTGCCAACAAAGTCAATCATAGACTAAACAACTGGAAGGTAGTTACACAAGCTAACAGTAGTAAGAAAAATAAGCGCGAACAGCTATATTTTTATCTGATAGACTTTCAATTAAGAATGGAATGACTTAAGAAATGAAGAAGAAATGACACTCATATACACATATATGTACCAAGTAGTGAAGAACAGAAATTCATGAGAAAATAAGTAAAAATTTAAAAGGGACATAGATAAAACAATAATACTAGGGGACCTTAAATTCCTACTTACAGCAACGGACATATCAAAAAGACAAAGCCTAAGTATGGAAACAACAGATTAAAATGAGGAGCTAGACCACATAGGTGCCACAGACTTCCACAGAACACTGCATCAAAAAAGTGTTGCATACATATTTTTTTCCCAAGTATACACAAAACAGTTTCTAGATTAGGCCATATCTTGGGGCACAAGTAAATGTTCAATAAAACCACACAGATCAAAATTATACCTTCTCTGATCACATGCCATAAAATTAGAAATCAACTATAAGGAAAAAAGCAATACAAACTTTGAGTACATGGAGACTAGACAATAAGTTGTTTAATGGCAACTGGATAAAATAAGAAATCAAAGCAGAAATTAAAAATACCCTGAGACAAATGAAATGCTTGTACAATAACCAGAATTAATGGGACTCAGCAAAAGCTGTCTTATAGGGGGAAGAAAATTTCAATATAGGCCAATATTAGAAAGCAAGAAAAAAATTCCAAATACACAATTTAATATCACACTTAGATCAACTTTAAAAGAGGAACAAATATCACTTCCTTGGTAGAAGGATGTGATAAAAATATGAATAGAAATGAGTGAAATAGAGATCAAAAAACTATGTGAAAATGAAACTAAGAGTTTGTTCTTTGAGAAGATAAATAACACAAAACATTAATAAACAGAAACACAAATGAAAGAGGAAAAATCACTGGCAATAGCACAGAAATACGAAAGATCATGAGATTATTATCAAAAATTTCTTGCCAAAAATTCAATAACTTTGAAGAAATTAATTAAATTCTGTATCAACGTATCTATAAAGACTGAGAGATGGATTGAAAAAGTCTATCACAACATAAAACTGGAATAGTACCAGCCAGTTTGGCCTGTGGGGGCTGTGCGTGCCCTGAGGCATGTGTCTGCAGTGGCTGACTAGCAGCTACACCCATTGTGCACCCACTGAGCATCCTCTGCCATCAAGCTGGCTGATAACAAAGCCTGGTTGGCCCAGGAGACTTGTCCCAGACGGGCAAGATAAGATCCACTCAGGGTAGGGGAATATGGCGAGGGAGGAGGGAGCAAAGGTCTTGCTGATTCACTGTCACTCCACTTAGTCCTTAGTCCTCAGGAGGAATAAGAAAAACACAAACATTGCAAACAAAGACATAGAATACATAAGGGACCAGATAAGGATCCTGCCAATACAACTGGGCAGGAGGCAGAATGAAGGATCATCATAGAACATAATGGACTGGAGAAACAACCATGGTGAAGACTTACTTATCAGAGAAATGCACCTACACACTCATCAGGAATGAATGAACCAAGATCCCATTTTGGGATATGCCATTCAAGAAAACAAGGAGAATCCGGCACGGCGGTATGTGCCTGTAAGCCTCAGCCTATGAAGCGGCTGGGGCTAGGGATCGAGGTTTGAGTGCTGCTCAGGGCAACAGAGTGAGACCTTGTCCCAAAAAATAGCTGGGCATGGTGGCGCATGCCTGTATTCCCAGTTACCTGGGAAGTTGAGGCTGGGGTTTGCATGAGTCTGTGATACCCCAGGCAACATGAGTCTGCAGTTCCACGAACAAAAATAGAGACCTAGTCTCCAAGGAGCCCCTCCCCATACCGTGAGAGAGGAGGTCCACCGAGTTGGAGAATTGGCTCCACAACAAATCTGCAAATGGAGAGATTGGAGATGATCCACAAGGGCCTTTGATGGATGCCTATCCTCACTGAGAAAGCTCATTACAGAAAATGACTGGGGGCATTCCCCCCCCCCCCCACCATGCAAGCCAGAAGGCAGAACTATGGGTGAACAGGCAATGGATGTACAGGGAGAATGGACTGGAAGTCAGTCAGCAATGAGAAGAAAAGACATTGTTAAACCTCAAACGAGCACGGACAAGCTGCCCAATGCAAAGCTAAGACTACAATCCTTCATGCACAGAATGCTGTGTACCAGGAAGACAGTCCCTCACCTGTCAAATAGACACAACCACAGAAAAGGAAGAGAGACCAATGGACTGAACATAAATCAACAAACATTAAGAGAGGAGTCTGAGTGAATGGATGGACCATAGGGGTTGGGGGTGGGGAGGGGAGACATCCCAGCAACCATTTACCTAGCTAAGAAATTATTTTTAAAAAATGAATAAAACATAGGGGGAAAAACTGGAATAGTAATAATAAAATCTTCTGAAAAAATAAAATCCTAGGACCAGAGGAATTTTATCAAAAATTTAAAGAACTAATACCCACCTTGCCCAAATTACTTTTAAAAACAAGAAGGAATGCATCCTAACATATTTTATGATGTTTCAATACTAAAACTAGACATAGTAAAAAGAAAAATTATAGACTGACATCACTGATGCAGAAATTTGTAACAAATATTAGCAAGTGGAATTTAACAGTATGCCACAAGGCTAAAAGAAGAAATCCCACATGGTCATGCAATGTTCATTTAATAAATATTATTTAGAATGTCTTTATTGATTGCAAGTGCACACACACACATACACACATATAAATTACATCATTGTCTGTCCTGAGGTTCTCCCATCACCTTATCACTTGTGACATTTAATAAACATTAATCAATTAATATACTACATTGCCAAAAGGAAAGACAAAGCATAATATAATAATATAAATTGATTCAGTGAAAGGTTTTGATAAGATTCAACACCTATTTGTGATAAAAATTCTAAACAAGAAAAGAACAAAAGGAAACTATTTCATTATAATAATCCCATAGCCAATATAATTATCAGTGATGGGAAACTGAATGAAGTCCTGCACATGAAAGGTATGCCCTTGTGAAACGAACATACCTCATGTTCATTTAATTTAAACCACAAATTCGCCAGAGCTATCAGACCAACATAAGGAGTAAGGCAAATGCGAAGTAAAAAAAAAAAAAGTGAAATGATCACTATTTGCAGCTAATACAATATTATATAATTTTAAAGTCTATTGAAAATGTTATTAGTTACAATAAATGAATATAATAAAGTGGCAGGCTCTAATATCAAAGATACAAAAATCCATAGTATTTATGTATGCAAACAACACAAAGCAAAAGAAATTAAGAAAATAATTCTATTTGTAATCACATCCAGATTAATTAAATACCTTGTAATCACCCTCACAAAAGAGGTAGAAATACTATACAGCAAGAAATAAGGGAATTGGCAACATAAGATGATGGAAGACTATTCCATGTTCATAGAGACAATCAATAGAAGCGAAAGGACCATCCTGTTTCAAGTAATATACAAATTTAACACAATCTTTATAAAAAATCAGTAATATTTTTTTAGAGAAGCTGAACAAAAAGTTAACATTTATATAGAACTACAAAAAACCTCAGATTAGAAAAGCAACCTTAAGAAAAGGTACAAAGTACAAGTATTGTGTGACTGAACTTCCAGATACAATCTTCAGTATAAAGGAACAAAATTAAAAACAATATGACTTTGGCACAAAGAGAAAAAAGAACAAATAAAACAGAATCAAAAGGCCAGAAATAGACACAGAGTGTCTTGCACAGTGGGGCCCAGCAGCTGCTGGGCACATCTGGACCACTGGACCTGAGGGCTGGGGGCATCTGCAGTGAGAGCACCCACCATATCTCTCCAGAAACACCTGGAGTGCCAGTGCTGCTAGTGGCACCCATGCAAACAAAAGAACAAAGAACACCTGCAGCACAGGAGTGAGAACTCTGAAAAAGCAGCACAGACTAAACAAACCTAGGGAAGAGAGGAGGAAAAATAGAGCCACCCCTACTCCTAATCCTGTCTGACTCCAAAGTTTGGTATATTCTCTACAGCCAACTGGAAGCAACTAACGAAAAAGATAAATAAATAAATATAATACAGCAAAACAAAAGGCTACACACAAATTAACAACCCCAAATTTATTACCATCCTAAAACACTCTCAGGAAGCACAAAGAAACAGAAGAGCACAATAGATTCAATCAGTCTAAGGGAGAAAATACTCAAGACAGAAAAAAGCAGATTATACAAAAGAAATCACACCAGCCTACCACCTTACCTGTCTACAAAGGACCTGGATCCCCAAGTGAGCCAACAGAAGAAAGGAAGGTAGTTACCACCACAACATAGGCATTAAGACAGAATTAGCCACAACCTGGTAGAGGACTCCAATCAACATGTCAATCAATACTAGAGCCATAATTGCATAGTATGTAGAGCAAGTATGAGAACAAAACACTGGAAGGAAGAAAAATGCAAATACCCAAGCAAGCACTATGAAAAACAATACATCACCAAAGGAAAGACAGTTTCCAGAAACCAGCAAGGTTGACATTGAAGAAATATCATATATGTCAGACAAAGAATTCAGACTCAACATGACAAAAGAACTCAAAAAGATAAAGGAAGATACAGAAAAAAAGGAAAACTGCATGATAGAAGTATTTAATGAACTAAGAGAAATAGAAAAATATGAAAAAGAATGCATCAATAAGAATAACATGATTGATGAACTGAAGAACGAGAAGGAATCCCTACAGAGACCCAGGATATAAGAAGAGCAACAGAAGAGCTCAAAAATGCAGGAAAAAGCCATGGAAGCAGATTAGATGAAAGAGAAGAATGAATCAGTATACTCAATGATACAGAAATAGAAAGGATGAAAAAGAGAAAGGGAAACAAAGTAAAATGACAAAAGAAAAGTTCAGAGATCTTTTAGATTCCCTAAAGAAAGGAAATATAAGAATAATCAGAATCACAGAAGGAGAAGAGAGAGACATGGAACAGAAAGCCTTTTTAATATAATAGTAGAGGAGAATTCCCAAAATCTAAAGAAATGAAAATTGACATAAGGAAACAAATAGGACAACAAACTATATTAATGAAAGGAAAACTACAGCAAGACATATCATCATAAAACTTCCAAGAGCCCAAGATAAGGAAAAAATAATAAGAATAACTTGAGAGAGAAAATAGATAACCTACAAAGGAAAACCCATTGGGTTGACCTCAGATTTCTCTGAAGAGACATTTGAGGCAAAGAGAATGGAGCCACATCTTCAAAAAACTCCAAGACAAAAAGTGCCAGCCAAGCATACTATAACCTACAAAGCTATCCTTCCTTTATGAAGGAAAATTTAAAACCTTCTCTGACAGGCAAAGTCTCTAGAAATTTGCTACCGCTAAACCCCCCACTCCAAGAAATTTTGCAAGAAGCCTTAAGACCAAAGTAATCAGAAGAATAAACAGGAAGAACAAAACAAGGAGCCAAATCAGAATTTGAAAATGACCACCAGAAATCAACATTAGAATATCAAACATCAATAATTACCCTAAATGTCAATGGTCTAAACTCATCAAACAAAAGACACAGAGTAGCAAACTGGATCAAAAAAAAAGGAACCAACAGCCTGCGGCCTCCAAGAAGCACATCTGATATCTAAGGAAAACATAGTTTGAAGATAAAGGGTTGGAAATCGATTCAACAAGCAAATGCTCCCCCACCCCTGCCAAAAATCAGGGGTAGCCATTCTTATACTACACAAAGCAGATTTCAAATTTTAAAAAGTGACAAAGGATCAGGAAGGACACTACTTAATGGTTAAGGGGTCAATCCACAAAAAGACATAACAATTATCAACATATATTCACCAAATGAGGGAGTACAAATATTCATAAGACAGCTACTAGTAGAACTGAAAGGAGACTTTAACATTCTACTTTCACCAAAGGACAGATCAATGAAACAGAATCTACAGAAGGACACAAAAACTTAAAAGGAAAGCCTAAACCAAAATGGATCTAATAGATATGTACAGGACACTGCACCCCAAAGGAAAAAAGTATGGATCATATTATTAGGCCACAAGGCAAACTTGAATAAATACACAAAGATAAAATACCAATTTTTTTCCTCTAATCATAGAGGCATCAAAATAGAAATCAACAATGAAAAGAAAACAAGGAGTGGATATACTACATGGAGACTAAACAGCAGGCTTTTGGAAGAGCACTGGGTAAAAGAGGAAATCAAAGAAGAAATTAAAACATACATGAATGCAAATGACAAGATGACACAACAGTCCAAAATGTGTGGGACTCAGCAAAGGCAATATTAAGAGGAAAGTTCATAGCAATACAGGCCTAGATAAAAAGAATTGAAAAAAATTCAAAGAAATAATCTAATCTTCCAACTCAAGGAACTAGAAAATGAGCAACAACAACAAAATCCAAAACCCAGCAGAAGACAGGAAATAATAAAAATAAAAACAGAGATAAATGAAATAGAAACCCAAAAGATTAACAAAACCAAAAGCTGGTTCTTTGAAAAAATAAACAAAATTGATAACCCCCTATCAAGACTCATAAAGAAAAGAAAGGAGAAAACACAAATAACAGAATCATAAATAAAAAAGGAGAAATTACGACAGCAGAAATTCAAAGAATAGAGACTATTATCAACATCTATATGCAAACAAATAACAACCTGATTGAGATGGACAAATTCTTCAAATGTTATAGCTATCCAAAATTAAACAAAGAAGAAACAGAGAATTTAAACAGGTCAATCACAACCAGTGAAATTGAGGCAGTCATCAGACTCTCCCAAAAACAAGAGCCCAGAACCAGACGGTTTCACAAATGAATTCTACCAAACATTCAAAGAGGAAATAATACCTGTAGTATTAAAACTCTTCCAAAAAAAATTGAGAAAGAAGGAAAAGTACCAAATACATTCTATGAACCAAACATTACACTAATTCAAAACCCAAACAAAGATAGCACATAGAAAGAACTATAGACCAATCTCCCTAAATGAACACAGATGTAAAAATTCTAAACAAAATCCTGGTAAACCAAATCCAACAGTGCATAAAAAGGATTATTCACCATGAACAAGTGAGATTCATCCCAGGGGCACAGGGATGGTTCAACAGCTGAAAATCAATCAACATAATCCATCACATCAATGAAGAGAAAAACAAAAACCATATGATCATATCAATAGATGCAGAAAAAGCATTAGATAAAATTCCACACCCATTCTTGATGAAAACCCTTGAGAAAACAGGAATAAAAGGAACACATCTCAACATAATAAAAGCCATTTATGATAAACCCACAGCAAACATCATCCTTAATGGGGAAAAAGTGAAATCATTTCAATTAAGATCCGGAACCAGACAGATACCCACTCTCACCACTGCTTTTCAAGCTAGTACTGGAAGTTCTAGCTAGGGCAGTAAGGCAAGAGAAAGACATAAAAGAAATACATACAAGAAAAGAAGAAATGAAACTATCATTATAAGCAGATGACAAGATACTCTATGTAGAAAAGCCAAAAAAATCCATAGAAAAACTCATTGAAATAATAAACCAATTTAATAAGGTAGCTGAATACAAAATCAACACACAAAAATCAGGGGTCTTCTTATACACAAAAACTCAGAAGTAGAAGAAATTTAAAAAAACTCCAGGCTGGGCACGGTGGTACGTGCCTGTTAGCAGCAGCCTAGGAAGCCATGATGGGGACCAGAGATTGTGGTTCGAGTCCCACCAGGGGCATGTAGCAAGACCTAGTTCCAAAAAACTATAGCTGGGTGTGGTGGCACGTGCCTGTAACCCCAGCTACCTGGGAAGCTGAGACTGGGGATTGCTTGAGTCTATGGTACCCCATGCAATGTGAGCCAGTGGTTCCACAGGCAAAAATAGTGGTCTTAGTCTCAAAAAAAAGAAAGAGAGAGAGAGAGAGAGAGAGAGAGGAAGGAAGGAAGGGAGGAAGGAAGGAAGGAAGAAAGAAAGAGAGAGAGAGAGAGAGAGAGAGAGAGAGAGAGAGAGAGAGAGAAAGAAAGAAAGAAAGAAAGAAAGAAAGAAAGAAAGAAAGAAAGAAAGAAAGAAAGAAAGAAAGAAAGAAAGAAAGAAAGAAAGAAAGAAAGAAAGAAAGAAAGAAAGAAAGAAAGAGCAAACACTAAAGGATGGCTGGGGTTTCTCAAAAACAACTTCTAAAAGAAAATTAAGGAGTGTGGAAGTAGATTTTCTTTTAATTGAGGTGACATTAGTTTACAAAACTATGTATGTATGTTCATGAATCTTCATATATGTTACCACACACCACCACCACATAATCCTCCACCATAAAACAATGGCCCCATTTTACTTTGTTCTCAATCCTCTACACTCCCGAATTATAGTCTCATTTTGCTAGTCATATGTCTAGGTATTTTTCTTCAGGCCTTTGTTTTGTCTCATTATTCCATAAATGAGCAAAATCTTTCTACTGAATTATTTAAGTTAGCATAGTCTCTTCCAGTTCCATCCAGGTTGTTACCAATGGCAAATTTTCATCCCTTTTTATAGCTGAATAGTACTCCATTGCATGTTTATACCACACCATTATCCACTCATTTGCTCTCCAGAGCTCATGGGTTGTCTTTATAATGTAGCTAATGTATACAATGCTATCATGAACATAAGTGTTTGAAATGAAAATTAGTGTTTGTTCATTCTGGATAAATACTGGAGTTACGTAGTTAAGTTGTGAAATTAAATTATAAAATAAATAAATTTGGTGAAACCTCCATTTTGTTTACCATAGAAATTAGAACTATCTACATTTCCACCAATTGTGTTCAAAGGTTACTTTGTCTCTATTCTTTTGAAATTTGCTTCTGATGGGCCATTCTCATGCAAGTGAGGTGGTATCTCATTGTGGCTTTGATTTATATTTTTCTGACAAGTGATGGTGAATATTTTTTCATGTGCCTGTTGACCATCTTGGTGTTTTCTTTAAAAAAGTGTCTGTTTGGCTCTTCAGCTGATTTTTGGATTGGATTGCTTTCTTTTTTGTTGAGTTGAATATGTCCTTCATGGATCATGAAAATTAATCCCTTGCTAGATGTATGATGTGCAAATATTTTCTCCCATTTGGTACCATGCCTTTTCATTTTCATAGTAGTTTCTTTCATTTTGCAGATTTATGAACTAACTTTGGTTAGTTTTGGTTTTGTTTTGTTTTTAATGTCCAGGTGTACTTTTCCCCCTAGTGATTGATGTTGAGACACCAAAATCACCCCTGAAATCAACATTCAAGAGTGTTTTGCCTATTGTCTTACTGATTATCTTATGGTATCTATTCTCACATCCAAGTCTGTAGTCTAGTTTGAGTTAATGATGAACACACCTGGTAGTAAATGGGAAACACTGTCTTGCTGTGTGACAGGAGGAAGAGGAGAAAATGTGTTTAAATATTAGAAGTCTACACAGGAAATAAAATAACCCTAGTTTATAAATATTTTGGATAAATGGGAATTGAAGAAAACAATGGAAAATTCTTTAAAGCTTCACATGCTTTTATTTTCACAGACTAGATTGAGGAATTTTAAGATTAATAGTTAAGCATTTTTGTCTGTGTCTACATTCTCTTCTTACATCACTTTCATGTCTACATATGTATTCCATGTCTCTATACATTTATCAGGTGAATGGCATTAAAGATCCAGCAATTGAGAGACTTTACTGTTGTGTTAATGCATTTTTATATACTAAAAAGTTATTTCCTGATCCAAAGAAATGTGTTTTTCCTTCCATCTCAAAATCACTACTTGCTATTTTCTGTATAAAACTATGAATGCATATAAACCAGGAGATTAAAATATTTGCATGTTTTCAGAAAGAAATGAGTTCAAGTACTAATCTCAAATGTACTGAATTATAAATAGATATATCCAATCAGATGAAAATATTAGCTAAGCTTTCATATTTCTGAATTCTGAATATTAGGTTAGCATCATTTCATATAAAATTTTAGTATTGTATAAAGCTTAAAGGTCAATTTAAATTTTTTCTGTTTAGAGACACCAAATCAGAAGATAAGGTACATGAGACAAAAAAACAGATTTTCTTTTAGTTTCATTCCTTTATTTGGCAACTTTTGCAAGCTGCTCTTTGTGATATATGGACATAATAATATCCCCTGCAGTACCCCCATTCCTATAGGTAGGTTCACTGCTTACTGCTTCCTCACTTCTCTCTCTCTTTTCCTCCCTCCCTCTTCCTTCCTTTTAATTAAGGTATAATTGATATATAGCATATTAGTTTCAAGCATGCTCCGTAAAGATTTAATAGCTATATACATTGCAAGGATTACCACAGTTATGTTTAGTTAATTAGCATCCCTCACCACAGAAAATTACAAATTTTGTGTGTGCATGTGAGAACTTTCAAGATATACTCTCTTCACTGTCCTTATTATGCTGTACAGTATTATATTCCAATGACCTATTTCTCTTATGTTGAATTTCATAAATTTTTACCACCTGATGATTGAGATCAAGTGTGTTCTATGGGGACAAGTGCTCTTGAGTAGGATTTCAGCCTGATCCAGGTTGGGGACAAACACTACCACTCACTCTCTTTTTCCAGCTGTCACTGCACCATATGGGGAGACTTTGGGATTCTAGACAAGAAGCTTTTTTTATTCTTTTGCAATTAATTTTCTGTCCTCACCAGAGGGCTTACAGAGGATTTACTTAAGGCCACAGCTGCAAAAGAGTTGTTTCAGGTCAGTAAGAAAGACTGATATAGCCCTTGGACTAAATTAAAGGGAACTGCTAAGTAATTAAGGTTGCATTTCTCACAGGGTCCCTGAGAAGACTCAAGTCACCCGGGGTCATGGCTTGTAGTCAGAAATATGTGGTGTTGACCTGACCTGGTATTCCCTTAAAGCAGGAGTAGAGAACAAAAGAACCCATAGAATTGCACTTTCTGTAATCTGTACTTGGGTGTCTGTGCTTCCGTCTTTCATTTCTGTTTAAAATTTCATTATTTGTTTTTTATGAAACAACAGATGTAACTCTAGTCCTTGATTTAACTATTTCTGAAGGAACTGATGAGTAAATTATATACCTTTTTACTGCCAAACCCTGAGGTGTTTGAAATTCACCTTGTGAGGAGAGAAGGAATCTCTTGGTTTATGGGGTTCTTCCACCTGGTTTCTTACTTAGACCTTCATTTAGCCAGACCTTTCACACCACCCTTTGGAGGCTTTTGCTCTGCACTTCTATATCATCCACTGTATCACTTTTAGCACAGAGTTTGCACAATTGCTTTTTATACATGTAAACTAGGAATAGGATTTTTTTCTCATCAACTAAGCAGTAGTTCTAGAAATATCTGTTTAGTAATGATGAATGAATGGGTTTCCCCACATGCTTGCATGTGTGCGTATGTATCTTTTGTTTGTTGAAGAATCTTAAAGTGGTTGCAGACCAAAATCATGGCATGAAAACTCATGAGTGTCAGCAGATGGACAGTCTGAGAATGGGAAATCTAGTGTCCTGACAAATCATTTGCATCCTTCAGTTTATCGTCAGCTTTTACATTATCAACATATACATTTGCATAATTAACATATGGTTTGGATAATATAGCTAGCTAATCTGTATATATTACAAACTTTATCCATAAAAGTGAAAAGCTTAGAGAGCACAAACATTTCAGCTTTCATTTCAGAATCATTTCATCTATCACTGAATATATAAATCATTGTATAAATGTGCAGTATTGCAAACTGATCCCCATTATCTCTGGTCATAGATAGCTTCTTGGTCATAGGAAGTCAATTTTTTTTGCAAGGTGTTTTATAATCTAAACAGTTAATCATTTTTATTTTTATTTTTTAAATTTATTTATATATAAATTTCACAACATTGTAATCTCAAGGATTTGCCCCCCCCACCCTCCCCTCCCTCCCCCCCCCCTTTCCCTCCTGCTCATAGTTGTGCACTTCATTTTGGTGCTTAGCTTGTTTTGACTTTCCTCAAGGCTTTTGTTTATTTTTTTCACTATATCCCATACATTAGTGAAACCATTTGGTTTCTGCCTTTTTCTTTACGGCTTGTTTCTGCTAATATGATGTCTTCTAAATACATCCATGTTGTTTTGAAGTTGTCAAATTTGTCATTTCTAATTGATGAGTAATATTCCATCATGTACATAGACCACATTTTTTTCATCCAGTCATCTGTTTTGGGGCATTTAGGTTGTTTCCATGACCTTGCAATTATAAATTGTGCTGCAGTAAACATCCGGGTACAGGTGTCCTTTTGTACCCACATTGAGGTCTCTTTTGGGTAGATTCCCAAAAGAGCAATTGCTGGGTCAAATGGTAGTTCCATTTTCATTAGCTTGAGGGTCCTCCACACCCCTTTCCATAGTGTTTGAACTAGTTTATATCCCACCAGCAGTGTAGTAGTGTTCCTTTCTCTCCACATCCTCCCCAGCAATTTGTAAAAAAGACACTTCTCCAAAGAGGAAATACAAATGGCCAACAGGCATATGAAAAATTGCTCAACATTGCTAGTAATAAGGGAAATGCAAATCAAAACCACAATGAGATACCACCTTACACCAGTAAGAATGGCCCACATCCAAAGAACAGGCAACAGTTAATCATAATTAATCTTTCCTATAATCAAGTTTGGTAATTGTCATTAGGTGTCAGTTAACAGGATGTGCCTGTAATTGCTAAATGGTGTTTTGGGAAAGGAAATCTTTAAAATACTGTCTCCTTTATTTGTTGCCTGGTCTATAGGTGTGATGTGGAGTTTGCTGTAGTTTTTTCAGAGTTAAGATTATAGTCTGTGGATGCTAAAACAGAGATCTGGAAGTTTCAGGTCTTGGGGATATTATGGAAAAATCTCATCAACTTTGGATCCTGTGTTCCTCTTCTACCTGAGAGAAAAAGGATACGTATATTGGAAAAGTCACTGATATTTTGAATTTTTCTGTTTTATGCTGCTGATCCTAATCCTCATTCATAGAATCACCTACTATTCACTTAACACCATTTACATAGATGAGTATCATGAAATTTAAAATGGGAAAATTGAATATGATGACTCCAATTTCAAGAGCTAATGTAGCTACTAAAATTCAGGCAAAAATCAAGTGCAGAACTATCAACCTTATTTTCTTTCTTGTCTTTTCTGTCAAGTGTAGCATTATTAACGTTATCATATAAAAAATTTCACTGGAGCAGAGAAATTTGTTGAGATTGGCAATAAGTAAAAAAAAAAAAAAAAAAGCTCCACTACTATGTACTACTATGTAAAAGTCTGTAGTTTCACATTCCTCATCTCCATCCTTGTATCCTTTGACATCTTTTTTTAGTACATACAAAATATTTGTTACTCAAAATTAGAGCACTTTTGCAAACATTCAGTTATTTTTCCTAGACTAGTGATAAGAATTAAGATAAGTGTGCCTAATTACTGGATTTGATAAAGGAATGTTTGCTCAAATTAGAAATCAATTTAAGAAACAAAATGTCCTCAAATATGTTTACTATGATTATGACATCAAAGTCTCTCATTTTTGTAACAATACAAACCAAATGTTATACATTATTCTTAGTGAGGATTGTTTGAGTTATGGGTATTAAGGTTATCAGGATGTTAGAAAGGAAAACACAGCAAAAGAGATCATTTTACCTTTGAAGAAGAGGTTAAAACAAAAGAGATACATATGTTCTCTCAGTATACTAGGTATTATAGTAATCCCAACTCAATTCTCTTTTTCTACTTATATAGATTTATTATTATAAATATTCCATAAAGAATTAACATCATCAAAATGGCCATTCTGCCAAAAGCAATCTACTGATTCAATGCAATCCCTATAAAAATTCCAATGACATTCTTTAAAGAGATAGAACAAAAATTACAGAAGTTCATATGGAATAACAAAAGAGCTTGCATATCAAAAAGTCACCTGGCCAAAAAAAGAGAGGATGGAGGGCCAACTATCCCAGACCTCAAGTTATGCTACAAAGCCATAATAACTAAAACAGTATAGTACTGGTACAACAACAATCAGACCAATGGTACAGAATTGAGTGCTCAGAAATAAAACCACACATATATAGTAAACTAATCTTTGGCAAAGGGGGAAAAAACTTACATTGGAACAAAGATAGCTTCTTCAATAAATGGTGCTGGGAAAATTGGACTAAGACCTGCAAAAAAAAAAAAAAATGCACCAAGACAACATCCTCACACCTAGTACAAAAACCAACTCAAAATGGATAAAAGATTTAAATGTCAGACCTGAAACCATAACATACATAGAAAATAACTTGGGAAAAACCCTCCAGGAAGTACAATTCAGAAACCCCTTTCTGGAAAAAACCTACTGATGGCAAAAAAATTGAAGGAAAACATAAACAGATGGGACTACATCAAACTAAAAAGCTTCTGTACAGCAAAAGAGACGATAGAAAAAACTAAAAGAAGCCCAATTGAATGGGAAAAAAATTTTGCCCTCCACAAGAGTGATAAGGGTTTAATAACAAAGATCCACAAGGTACTCACACAATTACATAAAAGCAAAACAAGAAGCCCAATCATAAAAAGTGGTGAAGAACTAAAAAGAAACTTCTCCAAAGAGGAAATCACCAGCAGGCACATGAAAAATTGCTCAACATCACTAGCAATAAGGGAAATGCAAATCAAAACCACAATGAGATACCACCTTACACAAGTAAGAATGGCCCATATCCATAAAATGGGCAACAAGTGCTGGCGAGGATGTGGACAGAAGTGGACATTCTTACGCTGCTGGTGGGAATGTAAACTGGTCCAACCTCTATGGAAAACTGTATGGAAAGCTCTCAAATTAATGAAAATGGAACTACCATTAGACCCAGCAATTGCTCCCTTGGGAATTTACCCAAAGGAGACTTCAACGTGAGTACAAAGGGACACCTGTATTTGAATGTTTATTGCAGCACTATTTATAATTGCAAGGACATGGAAGCAACCGAAATATCTAAAAACCGATGACTGGATAAAAAAGATGTGGTTATATATACACACAATGGAACATTACTCATCAATTAAA
This sequence comes from Uropsilus gracilis, assembly GCA_004024945.1. Taxonomy (NCBI): domain Eukaryota; kingdom Metazoa; phylum Chordata; class Mammalia; order Eulipotyphla; family Talpidae; genus Uropsilus; species Uropsilus gracilis. The sequence continues at coordinate 15,589 of PVHY01021820.1, forward strand.
AATGACAAATTGGACAATTTTATGATAACATGAATGGACTTAGAAGAATTCATATTAGCAAGTCAAAAAGAAAAAAAACAGAAACCAAATGATTTCACTACTATAGGGACATGGGAAAGATAAAAATTTATGAAGGAAAGTGAAAACAAGCCAACAACCAAATTGAAGTACACAACCTGGGGGGGGGGAACCAGAGTGGAAATGGTTAGGGGGGGTGAACCCCAGAGATCACAGAGATGTGAAATTTATATATAAATAAATTATTTTTTTTAATGAGAAGAAAAAAACAACAACAATCAAGTGCCCCATTCTTTTGATGTTCTCTATATCTTTGGATATTTTGTTCTCCCAGAATAAAATCTTAATCTCAAAATGACTTTCAGATATCTTAGCAGGTCTCTAGAAAATACAAAAATCTGTTCTCTCCTATTAAAAAGAGATGTTAACAAAAAAAAAAAAAAAAAAAAGAAATATTCCATAGACCAGTGGAAGTACTTTTAAAAAAAGTGTGAAGAGAAGATATTCTATAAGGAGTATCTGACTTCCTTCCATTAACATTGACAGGCATTGAAATACGTTTATTTTCTTGAGTCCATTTGTTCCCAAGTGGTGTTTCTCTCATTTCCTGCATATCATTGTGTCGTATGATTGCAAAGACTATCTTCTTATAGTCAAGAATCTGTAAAGAACTAAGCAAATGTGAAAGTAACTTGGAGCATCCTAATTCTAGAGTGATTTCATTTGTGAATTACAATGGTTTCTAGTTTCATTCACTTCTAATCCAATTCCAAATACCTCTCAAAGATTTGGCAGAACTCAGACCTTTATATCACAGACCATTTTATTGATAAAACTATACTTGGTCAACATTTACTTTTCTAACTGAATAGAATTGAAACAAAGATACTCTCCAGTTAAGGTGAAAACCAAGGTATATGAGATGTCTTTGTTATGGTTAAGGAGTAGAGGACTTTTCCACCCAAGTTTGGTGTTTTCAGCTTGATGTCAATGGTCGTCTTTGTTCAATTATGACCATCGATCAGATACCTACTCCTCATATCAACCTGGACACATAAATTATTCACAGCCACATAAACAACAACAACAGTTATCCTAGGTGACAGATTGTGATTCTGAGATGCAGTAGACTTCAAGTTATTCTTGTATATCAACTCATTTATTCTTTATGCTTTGAGATTCTCTTTGAGATTCTCTTATATATCTGTTTTATAATTAAGTTAACTGAGGCAATATATTAAATAACTGGTTCAAGGTAACCGAGCTACTAAATGATGTATCATAGGCAGTGACTTTAGATCCTCCAGCATTAAGGCCACCTAACCTTGCCCTTCAACCAAAGCAAATGTAAGAAGGAACGTGTGTTTCATTCCATCCTACATGAGCCTCTTTTCAAGCTGCAAAATGTTTGCAAGATTAATAGTTGCTCTCAGGTAATTTTAAAGAAATGTTATCAAACTCTTTGGCCATATATTCTACTCAGGAATTTTCTTATTTTTTTTTAATTTAATTTAAATTGTTTAGGCTGGAAATAGTGGTGCATGCCTGTAAGTGGCATCCCAGGAAGCTGCAGCTGGGGCCAGGGATCACAGTTTGAGTTCCACCAGGAACACATAGCAAGACCTAGTCCCCAAAAAATATAACTGGGCGTGGTGGCATGTGCCTGTAATCCCAGCTACCTGGGAAGCTGAGGCTGGGGATTGCTTGAGTCTGTGGTACCCTGGGCAATGTGAGCCTGCGATTCCATGGTTTTTTGAGACCTAGTCTCAAACCCCCCCCCATAATAATAATTATTTAATTTTTAAAATTTGCATATATATGTGTATTTATATCCATATTACATTATTGTGTACCCCAGGGCTTTCCCACTTCCCTAACACCTGTTCCTTTTCTTCCCCCACCTTCTTCCTCCTCCTCCTTTCTCCCTCCATCTACTCAGGAATTTTCTTAGTGAATGCAAATAAAAGCTGCACGTTTACAATTTTACCATCTTCAGACAAGTATCTCTCCTTAGACTCTTTTCTACCTGAAGCTCAGCCCTTGAACAACTGATAGGATAGAGAAAGGAAATGCTCCTATTTTATCCAATTATTGTTGTAGATATTGATACAGGGTGACTTGGCTGGATGAGAAACAAGGGTCTCTGGTAGTTACATAGTTGAAAACTTTTGGGTGCCATATTGCCCTGGTAGACGGGGTCTGAGAGAAAACCCTGTGAGAGAAAAGGTGACACAAAAAGGGTAGATGAAAAGATAAAACAAGAGAGAGGTGGGAGAAACATGAAAATGGCGGCCTGATAGAACAGGCCTATGTGGCCTGACTGGCAAAAGCTACCTGCAAGAATGAGCTATTGGTAGCAAGGAGCCACCATGGGAGAGTAGCTGGCAGAGAAGCAGCCAGTGTGGAGTTGGATGCTGGAATGGCAGGCCAGGGGTGACCAGAGGCTGCAGAGGGCCTGGTGAATTTGGCCAGAAGTTACCAATGACAAGCCTGGTAAAGGAAATGTGTGGTGCTAGACTAAGATGGCGTGAAAGCTTATACCTGGAGATAGCCAGGGACTTGGAAAGTTGATTTTGCTTCAGTATTTGTTGAAAAAGTTTGAAGAAACTTATAGAAGCAGAACACTGGAGAGAGAAGCAAAGAGGAGATGGAAAAAGAAAGACTGGACTTTGCAGAATGCCTACCTCAGGTTTGGACGGATAAAGGGTATTATCTTGGACATGTGTGATTGGGATCTTTGGAACTGAAAAGGTGACTGGGGTAAAATAACTGGCCACTTGTGGCATATGGACTTTTTGTTTGACTTTCTGCTTCTCTGGTTAATCTTCCTTATTAATAAAACTCTTCTGTTTAACTTGTATTGTGACTTTAGCAACTGCTAAATGTGAGTGGTAAGAATGTGAAAGAACTGGGTGGCAGCAGCTGTATTTTATAAGTGCTGTTTTTTCCCTGTGGCTGATTGATTGGAGGTTTCTGCCTGATTTTGATCCAATATCAAATCAAATGCGTTCAGAAATCAAATGTGTTCATTTGCTATTTAAATGTTTCCCATACACTATATGCTAATGACTCAAAGAGACACTCTTTCACCATTCTGAACACAAACCAAAACAGAATATCTTTACTGCCAGTATTTTTAATTCCTTTTTCTTTTTTTAATTTTGATTTTTTTATAAATTATTAAAATTTTACATTTTTTCCTGCGTAGGATAAATTACCCAATTCACCCTCACTTGTTTTTATACAAGAATAGTAGTTAAGTAACTTGAACATGTAGAATGATTATACATGTATAATTAGATCTAAAAAACAGCCTTGTTGAGGACCATGCAGTAAATATAGCCTGTGAAAACTCTTATTTATGAAACAGCAAACTTCCTTAAAAACATTGCATCTGGTTCTCTCCTTTGCAGCATGAATAGCTGGACACAAGGATCCTCTATTGAGAGGGGTGATGTGTTGAAATTGGGGGTCCATGACCCCACCTCTGTAATGCTACATTGAAACTGTGATATTGTGCCCTAGTGAGTGGAGACTCAGAGAAGGGAAGCTAATGTTTCTCCAGAGAGGGAGAGAGAGAAGGGATTTAGGAAGCAGCACAGCTGGAGAGAGGGGAAAGCTGTGGAGCAGTAAGGAGGTTGGGGACCCTTAAATGCTGCTGCCATTTGTGGCAGTGGGGCAGAGAAAGAAACCTTGCTGTGGGCTTCCATCCCTAGCCCGGGCTGGCAAGGAGCCTTGGGAAGCTTGCTAGAAAAACTTGAGACTTGTGTAAGCCGAATTGGAAACTCGGTGCTTAGAAAGTTGCTTTAAGTTAGGAACTAAAAAGCTTGGGATATGAGATATGAAGATATATCTGGAGATATGAAAAGAAATTGGATTGTTGCCATTTTCAGAACAAGACTTCTAAAGTAATTGCTGTTTTGAATGAGTCTTGGTTCGGGTCATTCCAGGGTTAAAACAGGAAGAACACTGGAGGTCTTCTGGAGGTGGATCGAGGGTGCCATCTTTATTTCTTTGTTTGATATGAATCTCTTGCTATTGGCTTAAAGGTGGTACAGATGCCATTTTCTTTTGGATGCACATAGTTGAAGAACTCACATGCAACTTTTTGGACTTAAGACACTGAACTGTGTGGTAAGATAACCAAAGGGGTGCCTTGTACCCTCAGTAACTTTTACCTGTTTTGCCTTTTTATTGAGTAAATTTTGTTTTTTTGTCTCTTTTTAAGGTAATGTGGTCTTGCTCCTGCACTCATGGGCTGAAGACACCTGATGCATTGCTGGATTTAAAGGGCCAGTTGCTCTTGCTTGTAAGTTTAGTTAAGTGCCTTGCTTTGCTTGTTTGGGTACCCAATTTCACTGACAAAGGATCCATGCCAATCTTATTTTCAAATGGGGACAGTGACGCCAGGAAGTACTAGGGACTTGTCTGAGAATACACAGTTATTAGGAAAGCCGGGACTCAACAACCTGTATCTCCTACTTTTTTCCAGTGACACAGTCATTTCATATATTGTCTTTTTTAATTGGTTTAAAAAGAGGCCTTATTTTGAAATCTGAAAGGTAGATTTGTTACTGAATGAGGGAATCACCCCTTTTAATTTAGTAAATGAGGCTTCCTTCCATCCTTATGTAAGCAGTAGACCAGAGATCAAACTTTCTTGGAAAGAATAAACACAAGGATTTAGTCACAAATAGTAGAAGAAAAACTGTAAGAGACTAGTAGACCACACCCTCCCAAGCGTCCCAGACAGAAAATAACCCTGTTTCTGTTTCTCAGGGAGCTGTGCATGTTTTATCTCAGTCTTAGCGCAGTTCAATCTGAAACCAATTCACACCCTTGTCTCCTGCTCTCAGTCACTGTAGCTGGTATGGAGTGAATTCTGCCACCAACATGAGGTTCAATTCATGCCTCTCTCTGTAGCACTCTTGTTCTCTTATCTGGGTTGTCATAGAAGTTGAGTACTCTGTTATGAACATCTCTTGTCCACCTTCATCCAACTCCCAACCTTTGAAGATCGGAACACTGGGACCCCCAAACGATTCAACAGCTCCCAAGTCCTTTACTTTCCAAAGCAAAACTGACAGCTCCTGATGCCAGATGTCTGATGCCATATCGGATTCCAAAAGCTGGATCAGCTCTTTTCTCAAAGCTAGCTCTGATCTCCTTCAAAAGACACTTTCGATCTCATTCTTAAAAAGCTCAAACAGAGCTCCCCAAGTCTATCTCTTTCAAGAGCTCTCTGCCATCTCCCTCAAAAGTACTATCAGACCTCCCCCCCAAAAATTCAAATCCCCCACAAAACTCTATTCCAGATCTTTAAAAAACAATCTGAATCCCCCAAAATCTATCTGAGATCTTTCAAAAATATAAACTACAATTCCCAATTCAATTCAATCCAATCCAGTCCAGTCCAATCCAATCCAATCCAATCCAATCCAATCCAATCCAATCCAATCCAATCCAATCCAATCTCCCAAGTATCCAATCTAATCTCATTCCTCTTAAAGCTAAATCTCTGTCAGTCCCTGCACCTTTCTCTTTTATCCCCTTTTCCTTGCTTCTGCTCCCATCATGAATCCTGATGATAGGGTTATCAGTAACACTCTGACTTGGTCCAGCTATGATTCCCTACCTGAGTATTAAAGTTCTAAAATACCAAAGCAAAATATTACCAGCTGCAGCCTGACATGGTTAAGTTTATGGTTCCCCTTCTGGGCCTTGACACACACAGCATGGGAGGTAAGTTGTTAATATAATATTGACCAAGCCTTACTTAATATCATATAATATCAAGGTAAAAGAAGGAAGTAACCTTATATCTCCCATGTGCAGATTTATGGTAAAATGAAGACTAAAACCTCATGTGCTCTGGTTCAAGGAAATCTATTCTATCTTTAAGGATCTTAAAGACATTTACTCTCATTCAAAGAGCAGCTATAGATCCTAATATTTACATCTTTTCTAGAATTCTGGTGGAAGGGATATAGTGAGCATGTTACTATTTAGCATGGTCTGCTTAGAAGCTAAAGACATTATCTTTTCTCTGTGACTCTTAATTGACCTACATTTTTGTTTGCAACTTTTATTCTTGAGACTGCAGTTCTTTTCAATGCATTCTATTTCTGACCCTTTGAATACCCCCATCGCCCTGAGTCCATTTTTATTCTTAACCTTGAATATTATTATCTCTTGGGTCATCTCATTCTTTGTCTTTGGAGGCCTTTCATTCTACATTCTTCTCTCAATTTTTATATCTATTCTGTTTTTCAACACCATTCCTTCCAAACCAATAGCTAGCTTTCTTATAAAGGCTCTAATATCCTCTAACTGGATTCAGGTTATGTTCAAAACTATACTCTCTCATGGCAGAAAAATAGAAATCTGTACATTCCCTAAAAGTGTGTTTCAAATTCCATTTATATTCCAATTCCTGTATTTCTTTCCCATTGCTATAGACCAAGGAACTACCCAGTTGGAATAGAAATAACTGGGTTATGGTTCCAATGCAGCAGGTAGAGATCTAGGAGAAAAACATTTACTTTTTCTAAGACTTAATGCTCTCATCTATAAGATGAAAATGGAAAGCAACAGCCCTTGCTGATAATGTTGAGTGAAATGATAGATGTATTTGTTCATTATCAACTCAGTAATATTGGCACCCAATATGTGTGGACGAGGCTGTGGTTGAGTACAATCAATAGTGCCCAGAGAGAATCACTCTGCTATATTAGATGAGAAAATTGCGTGCAAATTGCTTTACACACTATTCTATACAAATTTCACTGCCAGTAATGTCATTTTCCCATCAATATTATTGTAAATTTATTGTAAAATTGCAGGTTTTAAAGGTTTGATTTTAATCAAGCCTCCCTATACAATTTAGCACATGTGTAAGCACAAAAAGGAAGAGGCAGCACTGGGGTACACATTTATACAGAGGCCCATGACCTGAAATTCATCCTGAAAAGCCAGAGGGAGGTTTCTCAAAAGTGCCTGCAAATGATAGCAGGGTGGGATAGACTGAGATAGAGATGGAAGCCATCATCTGCCTTTCCATCTTAACAACCTGGTCTCAGATTTGGCTCCATTCTTTAGATTCCACCTTGTTTCCTGTTTCTTTACTTTTGTATTTCATATTTTATTCATTTTGTTTGTTTATTCTTTTAATTTTATTTTTGTATTTTTACAATACATGATTGTATAATTGCTGCTCCCCATGGGAATACCTCACCACACCACTTCCCTCGTCACTTTGCTTCCTTTCTTTTTGTTTTTTGTCCATGTTTAGCCCGTTAGTCTTTTTTTTCTTTTCTTTTCTGGATCCATTTCCTCATCTTTGGTGAGGGTGCGATTTCCCGGGACTTGGTAGAGCTGCTGTTTATCTTTCCTGTACTGCTTTTGCCTTCATAGACCGATTGGAGCACCTTTGCTTGTATGATTGTTTTTTGTTTCTTGGTGGGTCTCATCTCTGCAGTTTCTGCAACATTTTGTTGCTCCTTCAGTCATGCTTCGGGCCTTTGGCTTTGAGGGCATGATTCCCAGCCTTATGTTTTTTTTTCTTTTTATTAATTTATTTACATATAAATTTCACATCATTGTGATCCCAGGGATTTACCCCCCCACCCTCCCCTCCCCTCCCCCACCCCTTCCCCTCCTGCCCATAGTTGTGTGCTTCAGTTTGGTGCTTAGCTTGTTTTGTCTTTTCCTCATG